>VZRO01003404.1:434158-499230 GCA_013397915.1 Daphoenositta chrysoptera | reverse complement strand
AGTCTGGAGAAAAGAAGGGTTTACATGGCAACTATGTGCAAACAGGTAAAAGGCTGCTGCAGGGTGAAAACCAATAAATACTTCTCAGTGGCTGAGGTGATGAGAAATGAGTGGTTTAACCTTCTGAAGAGGAGTTTAGGTTTTGTGAACCAGCAGGAATGGGAGCTTCTGGGGAAGGTGAGACCATCCAAGACTACAGATTTGGTGGAAAGAGTTTGGCAGAGGTGACGGTGGGCAGCACTTAATGAGCAGCACCACATGGCTTTTGGTGGCCCTGTGTCACTGACATAAAAACCATTGCATTCTCCTTTTCTCTGCTTTCTCCTTGAGCCACGACACTCTCCCTGACTCTGCCTTTCCAGCTAAACTGCATTATTTAATTCCTGGCACGGGTGAAGGCAAGGCAGGATCCCTGTGTTGTGCTGCAGCTCCTGATCCATGGGTTTTCCCATGAAAATGCCAAGTTCAGGTGGTGGATTTGAGTGTGCTGGGGGAGCAGGTGCTCCACGGCCATTTCCATCCCGCTCGGGGTCTGCTGTGGATGTCACACCAGTGTCGTATGTGACTGGCGCAGCATTTTCTCGAGTGTCGAGCCCCATCTGGTGGCTTTCCTGCGTCATTTTTTTGTGTCCTTGCAGTCCTCTTTCGGGATTTTTCGCCTCCTGTGCCAGTCAGCTGCGAGCGGGCAGGAAGGACAAGATGATGGAGAAAGGGCAGAGCTCGCAGAGCTGCCTCTGCTTCTCTCCCAGCTCCCCATCCCTGGGTGTAATCTGGAGATCCGGAGCCTGTCCAGGCTTTCGTCCTTGCCTCCTGCTCTCCCCGGCTGTGCAGTCTCGCCCGAGTGGCAGGGAATGATCTAATCGTTTTGGCCAAACCCCAGTTTGTGCCGCCAGCCCCTCCCAGAGCCTCCAGAAGGCGCCTCATCCCTCTGCCGTGCTGGCAGCGGAGCTGGGACAGATGAACAGTCCCGGGAGGGGACATTTCCAACCACTGACTGCCTCGGATGAGCTTTGGGGTCGGCATTCGGTGAAATGGTTCCCATCCCAAACGAGGTTACAGGCACCGCTCGGGATGAGAGGGAAGAAGACCCAATATTAGATTGTCAATCCCTGGAAGTGTCCAAGGCCAGGCTGGATGGGGCTTGGAGCACCCTGGGATAGTGGAAGGTGTCCCTGCCCATGGCAGGGGGTTGGAACAAGATGATCTTTAAGGTCCTTTCCAACCCAAACCGTTCTGGGATTCTGTGATATCAACAAGCATTAGAAAGGACCCTGTTCGGGGTCTTTTCTTAAATGCCACGAGTCCTGAGACAGAGGCAATGGTTGAGCTGTGCCTGTCCGTGCATGAGACACCTCCTTCAACTCCAACATTGCCCAAAGTCTCAAAGCTGACCAGTGACAAACTGTGGCCTTTGCCATCTGTGGGTCACACGTGCTGCAGGTGAAGGTGGTGTCTCGTTGCTCCACCTGTGGTGAAAAAGGATCAAATCCAAGAATCACAGAATATTCTGAGCTGGAAGAGACTCACAAGGATGATCAAAGTCCAACTCCTGGACAACTTCAAGAATCCTGCAATGTGCCTGAGAGCGTTATTCAAACGCTTCTTGAGCTCTGGGATCTGTGAAAGAAGCTCCTTACCAGAGTGCTGAAGGGGTTTAGATGGTCTGTCAAGCCACTGCCAAGTATTAGGACCAGTATTTGTTATGTAACTTCTCTTCTCGTGATGAAAATTAGGTGAGGGAGTTGTTTTCCTGTGCTTCACAAGCATGTCCTACCCCCAGGCTTCACATTTGGGTGGGACCAGTTACAATTTCCCCACCCTTGCAATACAAACCCCACTTCATTACGGTTTTGTTCTCAGGGTGGCACCCAGTTTAAGGTCGAGCCTGATGATCTTGGAGCTCTTTTCCAACATGAATGACCGGTCAGATTCTAAAAGTGCTCCTCAGACCTTGCAGGAGAGAGTGGAACCGTGCAGCCCCCGACGTCTCCCCCCAGACAGGTTTTGCTGCACGCCCGCATCTCACGCCCAGCTTTTCCCTCCTGTTTCCTGCAGGTATATCCGAACAATGTACCTGGGGATCCAGAGCCAGAGGCGGAAGGAACACCAGCGGCGTTTCTACTGGGCTATGATGTACGAATATGCAGACGTAAACATGCTGCGCCTCCTGGAGACCTTCCTCGAGAGCGCCCCTCAACTGGTGCTACAGCTCTGCATAATGATCCAAAAGAACCGTGCAGAAACATTACCATGTAAGTGGCCCCCTCTTCCCCACCTTTCCAGCCTCTCCCCTCCGATCCCAGCGCTCAGCAGCTGATGGATGTGTCGCTCACTTCCCGTGCCCCGGCTGGGGGCTGCCACTTTGGGACAAATCTCTGCTGCGTTCGCTGGGTAAAATTTCTGCTCGTTCCTCTGAGGAAAAAAAAAGGCAGTGTCAAGGAAAAGATGGGATTCAGCTCTTCCATGCCCAGGCCAGGCTAAAGGAATGATGGTGTTGGCAGGAGGAGGTGGGCAGGCACCACTCGCTGGTCGCCTGGCACTGGGCAAACAGGACCATTCCCTGGCTCAGTTTCCCTCCTTACATAAGTAGGGTGATAAAACCGGCCAGATTTGAGTTTGTGTTGTGAGGACAAATGGTTCAATGCCTGTGCAATGCTCTGATGGTGTCAAGTGTGAAAATGGGGGTTTTTTAATAGCTAAATGCTGTAGGACCTTTTCTGATGAGTGCCCAGGAATTAAGGTCTTGCCATTGGTACCATGGTTCTCACCAAGCCCAGGAAAAGAGAGGCATGAGGCAGTGGAGGGGACTGTGTAGGCACAGAGAAGTACTGGAGGTTTCAAAGGCAGACAGATGAGATGAGGCTTGGAAGCCACCACGGGGAATATTTTGCCAATTCTGATGCCCATCCCTGCTGGGATGTGCTGAGCATGGGGCATCTGCCCCAGCTGAGAGGGACATGGCCCTGTCCCAGCCCTGGGATGAGCTCTCCCAGCCCATGGCCACGCTGGCAGCCTGAGGGGGACCATCCTGAGGGACAATCGTCCTTTCCAAGGACCAGCAGTGGAGCTGCTGGGTTATTCAGCCCCTGCTCAGTGCACACACCAGGGCTGACACTCAGCTTCCCAAAGACAGCCTGGTTGGGCCCTGTCATTTCTGAGGAGTTTTTGGAGCTGAGGTAGGGACTGAAATTGGAATTCCCTTTGGGGTTAAATTTTGCTGGTTTTGCCAAGGTCACCACTGATCTACAGCATCAGGAAGCCCGACCACTCTCCCTTTTCCTCTGTACTTCCAGCATGTCCATCACAGTTGTTTATAGAGGCCTCCCTGCTCCTCTTTATGCAGTCTTTTCCTGAAACCTCTCATCACGAGCTCTCCAGGCCTCCAAAGTGCTGACATGATGAATATGCCTTTCTACAACTCCTGCTAGAACGGCTCACATTGGCCAGCCCCCTTTTCCTGCTGCTTCCAACGTTGTTAACCCGACTGCAAATGCAGAAATCACAGCCCAGGAGGTTTGCCAGGGCATTCTGCAGANNNNCCAGGGCATTCTGCAGATTGTTGGACCCGCCGCAGAAAGCGCCGGGTGAAGTTTGTTGGCCTCTCTTGTGCTGCGAGTCAGACAAACGCGGGAGAATAATCCCCCCAGGCTTTCAAATCCGTGGCTCTTCCACTTTGCCACTTCCAGGCGCGGCTGCCTAATCCACTGAACGAGCTGCATCATTTTTCCAACATCCCCGTCCCCTCCCTTCCCCGGCTTTGCAGTTCCTCTGCTCCTCCAGCACGCCGAGCCGGCTGCGCTCTCTCTTCCAAGGCAGCGCACGTCCCCGGCTGCCTCCCCAGCCCCGGAGGGCTCCGTGCCTGCCACGCTCCAGCAGCCGAGCTCGCCGGGTCCCCGATGCATCCCCTCCCCGCATCCCTCCCCGCATCCCTCCCCGCCGGTGCCGGGGATGCGGGCGCTGATGGATGGGAGCAGCGGAGCTCGCTCAGCGCTCCTTGACTCCCGTGCGAGGTTTCCTAGAGCTCCTCCATGCCCGTTCAGCGCTTCTCTCTTCTTCCTCCTCCTCCTCCTCCTCGCGGCAGGTCCGTAATTATAGAGAAGCAGATTAAATGCTGAGAGGAGCCGTTGCGAAATGAAAGATTTTCCCTTAAAGCAGGCGGAAAGCAAAGGGAGCTGGATACTGTTAGGAAGGCAGTGTGTTTAAAAATCAAATCAAGTCTCTGCTGGCTCATCGAGTCAGTGGGAGCGTGGCTCGTCACAGGAAGGGGCCAGTTCTGCCTTTAAACAGGGACAGCATCCGCTGCATCCCTGAGGGATGCACACTGGGAAAACGGCCCAGGGAAGGGCTTGAAAGCCCAGGGACAGTCCCTGCTGATGTGACCAGACTCCAGCTGCTTCCATACATCCCCACAAACTCATGTGGATTCGTTTAGTGCCAGACAAGGTCAGCTCACCATTTCCTGTGGCACACATCCCTCCTCCAAGCCCCAGCCCTCCCTGCTCTTTAGATTGTAATCCCAAACCCAGGCTCCACTTTTCCCCAAATGGGTCAACTTCTATTTAAGGAGCTTTAAAAAAGGGAGTTATTGGAATGGCTATCAGGAGGATTTGCTTTTGTCTGCTAACTCCTGTGTTGAGAGACCTGTTGAGGAAAGAAGAGTGAACACACTGGAGGTCTTTACTCAGACCCAAAGCATGTCCTCCAAAGCATTTCTGCCACCCAGCATGGTGGCAGAAAGGGCTGATCTGGGAAGAATGAGTAGAAAGGGATACAACCAGGATAATGCTTAATTTCCTGGGTTTCACTCTATTGGGTGGGTGGAAGAAAGAAAAGCCTCTTCATGCCTTGCAAGAACTGTTTGGCCCTGAGAGGTACCCGTGTGAGAGGACCTGTGTCTGTTGTTCCTTCAGTACACAAAGAACCGAGCAGTTTCACCCAAAAGTGACGATCTCCAGCAGGAGGAGTACTGGAGCTGGAATTGAGCTCAAGACCCAGCCTCAGTGAAGCTTGGGACAAGACCCCTGGGGTTTCATGAGGGTCAGGACTCATTCCTTTACCACATCCCCAGCACAAGGCAGAGCAGATCCCAGCTTAGCTGCCCTTGCCTGAGGAAGGACAGAAAAGAGCACAGAGAGGAAAGAGGTGAGAACTCCGTGTACTCCATCAGGCAGGTGGTGGAAGGTGCACGCTGAGAGCCCAAGCTGGAATTCTTTGGTTGGTGGAGCAAAGGGATCAACATCAACTCCTGAATATCCACGGGGAAGGAGCTGGTGTTGGTAGGCAGGGCCTCTGTGAAGGATTCACCTGCTACAACCACAGCTGGGTGGGCCCAGAACAGAGTCAAAACAGAGGGGAAAAGGATGGATCCAACACGTGGATCAGCTGATATCCAAAGCAGCTGGAGGAGGTGGGATGAGATGCTCAATCTCCAGCAGCACCTTGCTCCATGGAATCTGGCCAGAAGCTGGGTGATGCATTTAGACCCATCCTTAGGGTTGGGCTAAAGGAGGGGATGGGATTCTGGGGAGGATGTGGCATCAGTCACCCCAACTGTGCCCGAGGCTTAGGAGAGGATAAAAGCATGTCCATCTCTCAGGCTCTTGGACAACAATGGCCAGAGGACTTCCCCTCATTTAAATCACATATTTGCAGGGTGAAATGTAACATTAACAACAGAAAAAGCCCAGCAACCCAGATCCTCCTTCCATAATCACTCCCAGCAGATAATCCACTTCATTCCTTGCAGAACAAACCATCCTTAACCCACTTCACCCCTCAGAGGTGCCAATTCCTCCCCGCCGAGTGGGAAGGAGCAGATCAAACCAGCTTAAAGGAGACACCCAACCTCTAGGCAGGCAGGGAGGTGAGAGGGATTCCAGTTTTTCTGGCATAAATCTCCTCTTAAAGAGGTTTGCTTTCACTTAATTTTTTTTTTTTTCACGTGGCTTCTTTAAGGCTTAATGAGATTTAGCAGAAGCCCCAGCGTCCTTCCACTCGTGTCACGAGTTCGTTACGCAGAGATTTCTGCCTGCATGAGGCTGCAGTTTTCAGCACAGGGTCTCTCCCTCCAAAAAAAGCCCCATCTCTCCACAGATGCTGTGTCCACCTCCTCGATAACCCTGCAGTTGATCTGAAAGAGATTTGCAGCATAAACCTTCCTTTTGCAAAGTCCTGCTGAAATCTCTGGAATTTGGGGAGGTGTCTGCACTCTCCACAGCCCTCAAAATTAGGCTGGAGCTGCTCATGGATGTAAAGAAAAGCAATGTGAACTTATGGGGCTTGGGGTGTCATTTTTTTTAGACATAGAGATACAAATCAGGCATTAAAATGGGTTTCAGATATCTGAGCTATAGATGTGTGCTGGCTGCAGAGTTATCCTGGTGGAGTTTGCAGATGATCTTGTCCCTCCCAAAGCAAAGTCCTATTTTTTTATCATCTTCTCCCTCTTCTGTACCATGCCTGGGGGCCATTTATTATAATTTATGATCCCTTTATGCGGGGGCAAACTAAAGATGATTTTCCCTGTCACTTAGTTTAGAAGACTCAATTGGTCAACTGAGTTAGAATGGGACCTTCAGCCTTTAGGTGCTCAAAAATGTGATTTTCAAATGACATCAACACTGGCCTGAACATAAGTGAAGAGACTAAAATCCCAATGTCTCCAATGAATGTGGAGAAGAGACTCATGAGATTTGAAATTTTGTCCTTTTCACCACATGAAGGAGCACTAAAAGTTAGTGCAAGGCCCTTCATGCTGGCCTGAGCCAAGCAGGTGTGTCCAACAATGCTCAAACAGGAATCCAAACCCCCAAATCCAATCTCTGTGACCTCACAATACAAAATTATCCCCATTTATGCAGAGTCCCAAAGCCTCATAAATAAATTAGGGTTCATTCTACACAGGCACCAGATCTCCTGGGGATCAGTGCAAAATTCAATATGGCATCTGCAGATTCTGCGTGGCAAAGTCCTATTTCTCCAAAGCAAAAATTCTCTTCCAGACCAATGCACTTTTCCTAAGATCCACCAAGAAAACGGAATTGTCTGACTAAAGAAGTCTGTGCCTTGTAAAGTCCTCAGTAACAGGAGAGGTGCTGGGGACAAGATCTGCCAGAGTCACACTCTGGGCTTTGGCTCAGGTTCTGAGACAGATCATGAGGAAAAAGAGATGCTAAAACTTTGCCCAAAGGCACATATTCTTTCTTCCTTTTTGCTCCTGTCATCCCTTGGGGAGTAAAAGGAGACATCCATCACCCAGCCCTGGTTTCCTGTGACAGAAGAGGCACGAGCAGAGGAGCAGTTGCTCGCTGCCATGTAAGAAAGAGACCCCACCAGAGTCGTGTTCTTGCTGGGCAGAGAGGATCTGGGATAATCTGCCTTGAAAAATCTCTCCTGACTCCACCACAATTTCCCTTTAAATGTTCACCAGCAGCCCAAGGAGGCCCAGATAGCTCTGAACTCATAAGCAGCTCGCCTGGGAGGCCACTCATATGACTCCAGTGCTCTGCCAGCCTGGGGCATATGGCCCTGTTCCTGCCTTCCCCTCCTTCCCACCAAAGCCGGATGACAGGGAGCGATTTGGTGCCCTGCTGGAAACGAGCTGCTGGTCCCTGGCCAATTCCCAGCAGCATCAAAAAGCCATCTCCACAGTTGGCAGTGGCACCGAGGACGCCTCGCTCTGGCATGCTGGGAGCAGGCCAAGCCTGAGGCACGCTGGCATGGGACAGCTTGTCCCATCATCAGCCGTATTGTCCCAGCGCGGTGGGATCAGGAGCCTTCGGAGCCAGGGACAGCTTTTTTTAATTTTTCCAATGGGATTTGGAGCCAGCCCAAAGAGAGGCGTCATCCCTGCGCCCATCCCCACCTGCAGCTTCTCTGTCCACCACCTTGCCATGTCTCTGGCTCTTATTTTTGGAGTGCTGACGGAACCCCGTCTGTTCCGTGCCACGTGTCACCGTCACACACAGGACACGGCACAGCCAGGAAAGATGAGTCACCATTCACGGGACAGCACTGGCAGGGGGCCAGGGCTGCCAATTTTAGCCTTTGTCAGACTGTGGTAATCACTGGGAAGGGGTTACATCATCACAGCTCTACACCAGCATTAGCTCATGCTGTTCCCAGGGGCTGCGGGCCAGCCGGGAAACTGAGGCATGGAGAGAGGTTTGGGTTCTTGGCAAGCAGATTCCAGGCAGGAAATTCAGGAGGGTTTTGGGTAATTCCATGCTGCAGGCTTTCTGGAGATACCTCTCGTGAGAAATTTGGGATTAGAGTATAGGAAAATGTGCTGTTGGTTAGTGAAATACATGGGAATTCAATTATTTTTAGCTTTAGGTTGCTCCTCTGTGGAGTTCTCATCAGACATCTAGGAGAGCATGGATAAACAGGACCTCTGGGATGTTCAAAAAACCATGGAGAAGATGCAGCACTACTCTGTGCTTCTGCCCCTGATGGAGGTGGAGCAGTTCAGGTTGATGCAAAATCAAAAAATCGCTGAGTTTTCAAGGAAAGAATTCTCTCACTTCAGAAAGTATTAATTGTTTTTTAATGATTAGCTTGGGGTGACAGTCCTGAGTCTGGGCGCGCAGCAAAATTACCGAGTCAGTAGAAATCTCCTGAAATGAGATGTCCTAAGTGGCATTTGACCAACCTCATGCTCTCAGTGCCCTCAGAACCTCCACATCTTCACAGGGACAGTCGCTGAGGGGGGACGGCCACCAGGCACAGGAGCCCCTGTCTGACTTACATCAAGGTCCCAAAAACCTTGCAAAAGGTAAAAAGACCCAGGAGATAAGCCAGGATGAGCATAACTTAATGTGTGGATGCCAAGTTCTGGCCTGCTACCCATCACGTAGGTCTCTGCAGAGCGTACAAAACGTGGGAAGCAGAGGAAGAAAGAGTTTCCTGCTGTTATCCTTGGAAATCGGTGTCCTTGGTGCCTTCAGCTACCCCACTGCGAGACAGCACCAGCTGCACCACATCCGTTTTTGTCACTTTGTCACTCCCCCTCACAGGAACGCTCTGCCAGGCTCTCCTCATTGATGCCAGCCCTGTGTACTCTCCAGGAATGTTGAGACGCTCCTTCTTTTCCGGAGACCAGTCCCCTCGGCCGGGATCCTGCTGAGGCAGTGCCGCCAGAGGTCCCCTACACAGCGTCAAAGGTTTATAAACCAAAAGGTTACAAAGTGTGTGCTGCTGACACATCTCTGAGACCTCTCTCTGGCCAGTGAGCGTGATCCAAGCTGGGTCCCTTCCTCTTTCCCGTCATTCCCAGAACTGGGATGAAGATATTTCTCTAAAGACCTGCAGGCTTTCTGTGTCCAGGCCAAGCCACCTACCAGAGGAGGTTTGCAGGATCCCTGTTTGGTGCTGTCACAGACCCTTTAAAGCATTGCCCTGATGTTGTCCCATTTCCAAGGAACTGCCTGTGGGAGCTGTGTTTTTAGCAGGAATTTCCTCCACGAAGCCCTGGCAGGAGATGTTGCTTCCCCAATCTGGGGACAAGTCTGTTGGGTTTCATCCCTGCTGATGAACCAAAACACATCAGAACATGAGCACAGCCACCAGATCTTGTTCATCCTCTGCTTCAATTATCAGCACAGCCCTTGGCACGTTTTTAGCTGCCGGCAGCCAACACCGACCCAAACAATTCCCGTGCTTGGCTCAGGTGATGGAAAGAACAATTCCCACCAAGCACTCTGGGCCACCCTGTTTTGGAGGCTGGGACAGAACGTAGCAGTCAACAGAATTAGGCTTGGCTTAGTTGCTGATCTCTGGGCACAGGGTCCAAAGCTGCCTCAGATCTGTGCTGAGGAAAAAGGGATTCCCACGGCTGCTCTCCAAAGCAGACAGCAGAACTCCTTGGGCTTTTCTTTCCAGCACTGAGGTGCTGCTCCCCTCTTTTTCAGAGTATTTTAGCCCCCACTGGCAGGATTACAACATCCTTTCAACTTGTGGTAGGCAGATTTACATCCTTCCCGATGGCTGCGGTTCTCATCGGAATTAAAACAACAACACAAAAAGGAAAGGCAGGGTAGAGATGCTGGAACAGATGTCAAATTGCTGTGTTAAAATGTGCATATCTTGTACATGTTTGTGGAGTCCTGTTGTTTCATGCCAACCATCCCTACTCAGAACATAGAAATGGGTGGGAAAAGATTTTATTCTAAATGGAGCCATGTGCGGTTTTTCTTAGCAAAAGGGTGTTTTTTCCAGATTTCAGTGCATTCCAGTAGTTCCTTAAAGTGTGTTTCTCTTCTCAGGGTTCCTAACAGTAGAGTTCAAATATTATTAGGTCTGAAAAACCTCGGTGTAGAGGCTCCTTCTGATATTTTCAGGATTCAAACTGGAAGCAATTCTGCTGTATCTGATGCATTCAAAAATCTTAGCAAAGAATTGGCCACTAGAAGTTGTATCTGAAGTGCCCTTCATGAAGAACCAGCTGTTGAATGTGCAATTTGAATTTTCCTCCAAGAATAACCCCTCCTGGATTTTGCTATCTTATTCTTACCAGCTGAAGTAATCACGTTTGGGGTGGGGTTTTTGTGCCTGTTGTTCTAGAAAGACTATTTTAATTAGAAAAGGAACAAAAATTAAGTTGTCGACAGGAAATAGCAATGGAAGTTTCTAGAGATGGTTGTGTTCCTGTCAGGTCTAACCAGGTTTGTGTGACTCTCCTGCCTTCTAACATTGCTTACAAAGAGGGATTTTGCTCTGCTTGCACAGAGTTAAATCCTGTCCTTGCTGGAGGTGTTGTCAGAACATCCTGGTGGAGCATTTCCAATGAAACCTCTTGGGGTCTCTGGGGGAGCTTCACGTCCTCTCATCTGTGGCTGTTCATTTTTAGGGGCTCAGGTGGGGTTCTTTTTCAGTGTCATTCTGAGACAGCACTTCAAGGCTTCAGATTAATGAGGATTTAACTCAAAAGTCTTTATAATTACAGTGATGACTGTGCAGAGGGCACCTCGGCCTGAAAAGAGTGGCAATTCATGCAGCTTTTGACAAAAATAGACACGAAGAGCAGTTCTCATGCTCTATTTCCAAACAAGCTAATCTGTGCCCGGGAAATCCTGGCTACTGCTTTCCCAGCACATTTCTAATGCAGAATTAACCCAGGTGATTGGTGCCTGGAGGGATTTAGACCAAGCTCAGGGCAGACCATCTCTCCTTTGTGTCTGTGGGTCCTTAGGAGGCAGAGATGCACACGGCTGTTGTTTCTGAATGTCTCTATCAGCTTCAATTCCATCCCTGCCCACATGAGAGTCAGGGATTCATGGGATTCCTGTCCTTTGGGGGATGCTCTGGGAAAAGGGGAACTTGGGCATGGTGGGAAAATCCTGGAGAGATTTTGGCACTTGAGTCCTCGCTGCTGGGGTGTGGGTTACTGGTCCATGTGAACCCCAATTTAAGTGATAATGGCAGCTCTTCTAGTTGGAAACACCATCCATGCAGCCCCACACTGACATCGAAAACACCATCAGTAAGATTAATAAGAATTCTGATTCCAGAAATCACATAGGAAAGAACTGCTCTGCATGAACACCCTCAAAGTAGCATCTGCTGAAGTGGGGGGTTCTCTCAGTGAGAAAAAAAATCTGCTTTTGCTGAAAGGAAAACAGTGAATTCTTTCCATTCCATTTTCTTAACATTTAGGGGAAGCTTCATAAACGGAAGAGCCATTTCAAACTGAACAGTGTTGTGTTATAAATAATTTTGTATCATTTATGCCACACCAACAGGAACTCCAAAAGTAAGACTGTGTGTGTCTCTCTGCTCCCTTATCACCTCCAGCTTCTTTAGGACTGAGTCTAATCACCAAACTCACTCCAAATTCCTGAGTGGAATTCTTAGACACCTGCCATGCATTGTTCCCCCTGAAAAGTGTGTTTGTGCCTTGTCATTTCCTTGAACTGCACCATTAGAGTCCCATCAGAGGCTCTGGTGGCTGGATGGAGCTGTTTCAGAAGAGGCTGCTCTGCAGAAGGCAGGATTTGTCTCTAGCCATGGACTCACACTGACATTTTCCTCAGGTGTAATTTTGGGAGCATAGCCGAGACCAGATTCCTGGAAGGATCAGCCTATCCTGCTAAAATAACATTTTTCTGGCAGAAAGCTGTCCCCACATCTGTATTACACTTTACTAAGATCTACCTGCCATGTCTGGGCTCCCCAGAGCTGACCAGACACAGCGGCCACCTGGACTAATTTCCTCTGCCCAGCCTGGAAAATCTGGTAATATGAGAAGCTTCATCTCCAGGAGATGAGCCAAAGGTCTCCCACATTATTTTTAACATGGTGAAAGGGATTATCTGACCATGGTTGTGATAAACAGAGGACTCAGATCAGATTTTGTCCATACCTTGTTTGTAATGCAAACAGTGTTGGAGCCCAAGCACTGGCACTCAGGTGATTGTGCTAAGTTGGTCCCTGTTTTTGCCAGCCAGCCCTTTCCCAAAGCTTTCCCAGGCATGAGAAAACAGATCCACATCGTCCAGGAACCATTCCCATCAGGCAGATTGGATACAACTCCCGAGGGAGTTTAACAGGATGGGCACAGCAGGCTCTGCCAGCTGGGCTTAGGGTCAACAAACCTGGTCCTGTTTGCCATTTGTGGTTCAGATACCACCACCAGGTTCTCTTCCCCCGTGTCCTCCTTCTCTCTGCTGGTTTTCATGGCTGACAAGTCACCTCACAGGATGAAAGAGCCCAGTTAGCCAAGTGAGGTGAGGCTTGTTTGTGGATCTGTGCCTATACAGGGACTGAGATTTCCCCTAAGAGCTGCCAGAAATGTTCCAGCTCTGGAACAGGTGTCAGCAGCTTCTTTCCCTACATAAATAGGTAAAACTGAGGTACCTGCAGTCAGCATCCTGGGAAAGGGGCAAGGCTGTTCTGGAAAGCAAAAGTGGATTTTCATGCTGATGAGGGCTGTGTACACACAGGCCTGTTGGGACCAGGCTTTCATCTCAGTGATGTGACAGAGGGATGTTGTCTTTCTCCTGCCATTTAATGTTGGTAACTCTGTCTGGCTGTTCTAGGATGTCCTCTGACTGACCACAGCACCCTTCTCACGTCAGGAGGGTGTCAGGGGGTTGTTTTTCCTGCTTGGCCTTCAGTGGTATAAATTCATTGTGTTGTGTCACTTGAATTTCCCCACATTGTGTTGGGTCTGTCAACTTCTGCTCTGCAGCAGCCACTGTGGGTTACTCTGCTCATCTTGGAGCCAGGAACAGGTCTCATCAATCCTCCTTTCTCCTCTCGTCACCCTGCTGAGACTCAGTGTTCCCCTCTGAGCTCTTGTGGGGACTTGGAGGATGCCAAGCCACTGCTACCTGCTATTCATCTTTCCCACTTCTTCTTTGGTTATTTCAGTTCCAACCCCATCCCTGGAAGTGTTCAGGGCCAGGTTGGATGGGACCTGAGCAACCTGGGCTAGTGGAAGGTGTCCCTGCCCATGGGCAGGGGGTTGGAACAAAATGAGCTTTAAGGTCCCTTCCCTCTCAAACCATTCCATGATTCACCAGGTAGAGTCAATGGAGAGACAGAGGCATTTCCAGACAACTCATCCCACATCTCAGACAGCCTTCCTGGGGTGAAATAAACACTGAGGCACCCGGGACATCTTCATACAGAGGGTTTTAAAACAGGGGACAAGCTTTGCCCGTCCTGGTGTGGTGGGTGATGGCCAACATTTTGAGCAGGAGACTGACACTTCGCTGAGGTTATTCGAGGACAATCCCAAACAGAGGATGGATTATCCCGCCTCTGCTTGGCTCGAGGTGCTCGTGCCTCCCGCAGCAGGATCAGTCTCTGGCTTGCATCCAGCAGGAGATACAAGACTGGATGGCTGCAGGGTCGGAGCTGGTTTGGAGTGGCCGAGTTCACAGAGGACATGAATAGGAGGAGACACGACAGAAGCAGCCGAGACAATGAGAGCACAGATCAGACGAGTGTGGCCGGTCACCTCTTCCTGCAGCAGGGGGAAGGGGGCACTGGGGACAGCTGAAAGGCAGCAGGATGAAAGGGGAGGAAAGCAAGGCCTCTGGAACACAGTCCCTGGTGGCCCCGTGGACATTTCCTCAAGGCAGTGCTGAGCCGTGGGCTGGGGGAGGAACTAAGGAGGGATTCGGCGTTTCTGGGGTCACCAAGGACATCTTAATTTAGCAAAAGGAAAAGGGTGTAGGAAGCAACATTTCAGGACATGAGCCAGTCTTAAACTGTCAAGGGGCAGGAGGGCAGCTCTCCATGTGAGCGAGCTGTTCTGGGGTTGCCTTGGCATGGATTTTCTCACGGTGAAAGGTTTGGGAACATGGATGTGCCTCTGGACTTATGTGGAAGAGCCCTCCTTGTGCCAGCTTGGACATGGACTACCCTGTACAGAAACTCAAAACAAGCCTTGTGTGGGATTCCAGTGGGATTTGGTGGTAGAAGACTTTCCTGTTATCCAGACCTACTTGGGAATCTGTCCCTGAAGGGAGCTTCTTACCTTTGTTTTTGGCCTTTCCCAGTCACCAGCAGTTTTCTACTTCTTACAGAGTGGTGATGCTGTGTCCAGGTGAGCTGGATGCTGGAGAAAGGGAATGTGATACTCCCTGGAAGAAGGTCCCAGAGGAGCTCCCTAGCAAGGGAGAAGGTGCTGAGGATGTGAAACTCACCCCTTGCCCAATGAAACCCAAATATTTTCAGAAAAGAGCAAAGGACAGGACACTGGTGTGACAGCTCTTCCCAGTCTCCCCAGTGCCAAGCTCTGGATTTTCATCCCTGGTCATTCCAGCTCTTAGTAGAGCACAGAGGTGTCACATAAATGTAAGGAGGCCATTCCTGGGTCAGACTTCTGAATTATGTTCACCTTTGGTGGAATAGTTCTCATCTGCCACACCGAACTGGTGGCACACTGGAGAAACTGATTAAGGAAGTGTCCTGAAATCCAGTGAGGAAAATGAATGGCAAAATGGTCTGTGCAGCCCTTCCTTATTTATATACTGGCAGTGTTCCATAGTTTTCCATGTTCAAAGAGACAAATAAAGAGGGAAAATGAAGGAAAAAAGACACAAGTCATTCCCTCCTCTGATGGGGGAAAAAAGAGAAAGATCAAGCATCAAAATCCATCAGGAAACAATGAAAACCAGACCTGGGGTCTGATTCTGACCCCTTTTACTCTGACACAAACAAATTAAATCAGATTAAATAAAAGGGGGGAGTGACTTTCAGGCCCCGTTGTTACAAAAGCAGGATCTGGCTTGATCTCTTTTGTGTATAAATGCATTTTCACTCTGTGTGCATCAAAATGAAAGCCTGTTCCCGGCTCCTACTGAGCTTCAGGGAGGAACGTGCCACCCAAAGGGGAAAACAGGATAACAGGGTTCACAGCACAGGGGCCTGAGCAGCCAGCCAGGGATGGGGATGAACTGAAACGTGGCACTTGGCATTAAGCAAGAGCTGCCTCTGCACAGGGGCTGAGGGAAGGTTTCGTGTCACGCTCAATATTTGCCATCCCGCTCACCCGGGAGAAATGTTGGTATCCTCCCATTTTGTTTTAGTAGAGTCTTAAGGAGAATTAATTTCAAAAAAAGAAATAGAGGGCTGTTTAGGCATCATTTTCAATGTTAAAGGAACAGGAACCACAGGAAATACTCAGGGAATGTGCTACAGCAACTGCATCCGAATTACGGGCATGCAACAACCTGCAGCTGGATTTGTGAGGGAAACTGTCCCTACCCCTAGTGAAAAACCTCTCTCTTCAGCTGGACAACACTGAGAGTAAAGCCGAAATGGGTATATTGTTCATTTTAAATATTCGTCTCTCTGTGTGTGTGTGTGTGATTTTTCTATTAGGCTGGTTGTAAAACTCTGCATAACTGCATAGCAGGAATAGGCCAGAGAGACTGGGATGGCTTTCCCTGCACTGTTTTTGTTCCTCGGCTTTAAAAACAGCAATGGCAATTTAAGGGGAGTCACTGCTTTGATTCTTTCATATGGATGGGGTTTTTTCCAGAGAGCCTCATTACAAAACTGAGATGACCTTTTCTTTTTCTGGACCGTGGGTAGGAACCCGAGGATGAAAACCAAACCTGGATGAAATTCAGGGTGTTGCTTCAGCGGCTTCCCTTGAACTCAGAGTGGTTCAGGCTCCTCTCCTCTGATATCAGATCACTGCCTGCATTATACTCAAGTCCACTCATGATTTAATGATCCAAAGCAACAGCTCTTGTTTCCCTTTCTCAGAGAATCTATTCCTTGGTCTGACATTCTCAGAAATTTAACTGTTATACACCTGCCTTATTTCCCACTGCTTTCTCTCCTCACTTCACCATTTCCTGTGGCACAGCCTCTGTGCCACGTGTATTTATCATTGAAGAGGGATCATGAGCTCCCCTGAGAAAGGCAGAATTTTTTTGAGTCTCACCTGGTGTCACTTGATATACCCTGAGTGCCTTCCCTCACTCCAGCTCCCAGTTCAGAAACGTTCTTGTCCTCTTTATGCAAGTTTGTCACATCTGCCAGCTCCACATGGAGGTCTGGAATATCCTAAAGCGTCTCAAAGGCTGCTGGATTCCCACCTGTGATGGTTGCACCAAGCTTTGATCTTCCTTTGAGCAAAGAGGCATCATTTAACCACGGACACCCTGGGGTGAGTCTCTACAGTGGGAGCTGAATCCTGTCTGAAATGCCTTGTCAAGCACACCGTGATGTGAAGGAGATCTATTCCCTGCTTTAGCTTGGATTTTACACGAGATCTTAGGTAAATCCTTCAAATCTTGGTGCTTCATCTGTCAAACGGGACATTACACAGCTTTACCTGGCTGTGCTGAATGTAGGTGAGCGGGTGTCTCGCTGTAAGGACGTCAGGGCTCACTCCTGAAGGGATCTGGGGGATTATTTCTTGTGCTGTGTCATTCCAGACACAGGGACTTGACTCCTTGATGGTGCTGACTTTGGCCTGTGAGTCAGTCACGGTTTCCTAGGGCAGAGAGGTTTGCAGAGAATCCCAGCCCGTGCCAGTCTGGCTGGTTATGGGCAGGTGGGGTGCAGATCCCAGAGATGCAGCCACAAGGAATCAGCCCCAGAGGAGCTGATTTCCTCCTGGCTTGAGAATGCCCACACGTTGTGTATAGTGGGGATGTTCCACTCCCAAGACCGAGAACAGGCTGGGAGGAGTGGGAGTGGGCTTTTTCTGGAGTGATTTCAGTGTTTACCCAACCCATCCCTTTGATAAACAGACCTTGGAAGGGAGTTGAAACCTCCTCGTGCTCCACAAAGGTGCGTCAGTCACCACGTGCAAGAGTCAGAATCAAAATAAAAAATTACTGCTCATGTGATCCATCGTTCCAGGACTTTTTGTTTTAGTTATAATTGAAAAGATCTCTACAGTTGCTTAGAAATAAGGCGTGGAGAAGGTGGGAGGCAAAACAGGGGCAGTGTATCCCACAGCCTGTGAGATGTGTAAATTGTATGAAGATGTCACGGGCTAGGAGTCACAGGGAAAGTTGGGAATGAAAATTCATGGTCAAGATGGCAAAAGTGCTGTGTCATTTAGGTCTGAATGAAAGAGCCAGGGAATAATTTCTGTGGCAACACAGCACGAAGTAAAAGTGATGTAAAAGTCTTTACATCACCCCATGGTTCCTGCTGACATCCACCTACAGATCTCCCCCCTTACACCCAGGTCCAGATCCCGCTCATCACCAGGGTGCCAAAATTCACATTCAACACCAGAGCTGCGAGTTTTGAAACAACAGCAAAAATATGTCAAAACGTCCAGAGATCCTTCATTGCCTCCCTCAGATCTTGCTGCAGATGAAGAGACAATGAGCTGTTCTGCACGGGGGGGACTCATCCCGCCTGACTGCTGGTGCCCGCACGTCCCCTGGCAAGGGATGGAGTCAGACACCTTGGGAGCGTGAGTCAACCCCTCCCTGTCCCACACACGGATCTCAGGACAGGCTGAATCACTTTCTGGGGGTGTCTGCCTCTCTCTGCTGGCTGGAGGAGACGTTCAGATGACTGTCAGCAGCCCGGGTGCCGTGCAAGTGACTCAACACACGCACTCCGAGCCAGCTCCGCGCAATTCACGGCAAAGGCGGTGATTAGTGCAGGGTTCTGCCCTGAAAACATTAGGTAAAGCCTTTATGTGCAAACCGGGGGATTGTTTCGGGTGTATTTTATTCCTCTCTCTTTTCTAGAATAAATGAGCCCAACAGAAACGTTTTTAAGCCAGGGTGACACATCTGTCTCCTGTGGGTTGGTGCTGCTTGAGTTTCCCTGTACAGGTACAGCTAATGCTGTGCAAGTTTCTAGTAAAACAGCACTAAAATAAGGCAATAAGTGACATATTTTTTCCCTGCTAATCATGGAAAGTTTTTAAACTGAATAGCTAAAAGATAGTGCAGCAAACAGTACTTTACACATAACAAAACTTTGTGGTGTGAGTCATCCTTCCAAAACTGTTTAATAAAGTCTACCAAAAACGTAACTCATCTTGTAGGTTAAAAATTAATCTAAACTACATCTGCTCGAGTATGAGGCTGTTCATATCCTCATGAAGTTTCCATCCATTATGGGGAGAGACTAAGAGAGCTGGGCCTGTTTAGTCTGGAGAAGACTGAGAGGGGATCTCAATAATCCATAGAAATACTTCCAAGGGGTGTCAGAGGATGGTGCCAGACTCTTTGCAGAGGTGCCCAATGACAGGATGAGGAGCAATGGCCATAAAATGAACCACAAGAAGTTCCACCTCAACATGAGGAAGAAATTCTTTACATTGAAGTTCTCAGAGCACTGGAACAGCTGCCTGGGGAGGTTGTGGAGTTCCCTCTCTGGAGACATTCCAAACCCACCTGGATGTGTCCCTGTGCCACCTGCTCCAGGTGACCCTGCCTTGGCAGAGTGATTGGATGATCTCCAGGGCTTCCTTCCAACTCCAACCATTCTGCGAGTCTGTGGTTGGAATCCCCAAGCCCTATGTGCAAGTGTTTCTTAGTGAGGACTTAGAACTTGGGGGAAATTTTGATTTTCTTAAAGCTGGTGGTCTAAAGTTTCTCTCTTGGATAAGGCCACTGCTCTCACTGGTTTGTGGTTTGTTGTTTTTTATAATTCAGTCCGAAATTCTAAATGCATATGTGAGTCCAGAGGCAAGAGATTCAGAGGAAGACTCGAGAGTTGATGTAAAAGTGTAGTTTCAGTGGACTTTGCAGGCTTTGAGAATTCCAGTGAGGGCAGTCTGTAATCCTTCCTGGCCTCCTTCTCCATCGCCTCTCCTCCAGACATGGATAGGTTGGAACAGGGAAAATCTAACCCTGCTACACTGTGGGGTGGACTCCTCAAAAATGATAAGATAAAATCTATAGAGTGAGATCTGAAGACCCAGTGGACCTTATCTGCATTCCCATGGAAGCCAGGTCCCTGTGGGCAGAGAGAAAAGACAACAGGAAAAGAAGAAATTTAGGGTTTTCAAGCATTTTACCTTTTTAAATCTGAGCAGCTGCAGCAAGATGTTCCTCGGACTTTCTTAAAAAAGTAACAGCCAGATAAGATCTGGACCTATCTCCCAGTTACACATCAGAGATGGAGGGGCATTTCTTATTGTTTGTGTTGCTTGGAACCATTAGCAGTATTTCCTTTGCACTTTAAAGGTGATAGTCCTAGATAAATCTTTGGCCAAGGCCCAATCCAACCATAGCTACCTGAGCTTCCCAAACATGGATTTCGGTCCATCATCTGTTTCCTCACCTGCAGAACAGTTGTCCAGTGAGCAGCAGTGGGAGCAAAGGAATAAGATGCCAGTGGCTCTTTCTATTCCCAGGAATCTCTTAATTAATTTTTACTGCAATGCTTTGCTCCATGAGTTGTTCAATCTACCCTTGTGATAATCAATGGAGTTACATTTTTAAAAGCCTCCAAAGTGTGGTGGGGCCACTGTTTTATCTTCTGGAGGAATTAAATTGTTTAAGTGTTGGTTGGGATGGAGAATAAGAGCAGGCCCTTTGGAATGTCGTGGGGTGTTCTGCCCCATGCCAGGGTGCAAGGGGACGTGTTGGGTGCTGAAGGTGACCCCGGTGCAGGCTGTCCCCTCCCTGACACGACTGTGGCTTGGATTTGTGGTCCAGCCAGGAGACAAGGCTGGAGATGAGCTACCTCCAATACAGGTCTTGGGTCCATCCTAGAAACAGGGCAAGGGATTCGCCGGAGAGATCAGATTCTTTGTTTTGGGACTATTTCAAGGGTACTGATGAGTCTTGATGTTTCCTGGATTTATATGTTTATCTGCATGGGACAAAAACCTACTTTTCCCAAAGGCAAATGCAAATGGGGATTCCTGAGTAAGGCAGAATCAAGTGGAATGTTGCTTAAACAGAAGTATTTTAGAATAAAAAAGAATCCATGCAGTTGCAGGGATTACAGGTGTCCTGCTCTTGCCGTGGTGCATTCCAAGAGAGATTCCTCTCTCCAAAAAAGCAGCTTTCACACTTGGGCTGCAGCATTTAGATGGGATCTGGATTTCAAGCTCTCAAATGTGGATCCAGTCAGGATGAGCACAGAGGCTGCTCCCTATCAGAAGAGCTGGGGTGGGGTGGCCAATCCAGTGGCTCAGGAAGATAAGGACCAAGAGTCAGAGAACTGAATACAGCACCATTTCCAATTCCCACACTGATATCTCTGTATTTCTCTCCTCCAGACTGTAAGGACAACCTGACGTGAGTTGAACCTTCAGGCTCCCGAGCCTGCCCCAGATGCAATAATTTAGTGAGCAGATGATGTTTTCCACCAAAGCTCCTGTCTAACTCAGTGGATCTGTGTGTCTTCCGGCAGGTGTGTCCTCTGTGGCCTCCCTGATGTCCCTGGCTTGGGTGCTAGCCTCCTATCACAAGCTTCTTCGGGACTCTAGGGACGACAAGAAGAGTATGAGCTACAGAGGGGCCCTCATCCATGTCTTCTGGCGCCTCTTCACCATCTCATCCCGAGTTATTTCTTTTGCTCTCTTTGCTTCCATCTTCCAGCTCTACTTTGGGATCTTTGTAGTGGTCCATTGGTGTGCCATGGCTTTCTGGATCATCCATGGTGGGACAGATTTCTGCATGTCTAAGTGGGAGGAGATCCTCTTCAACATGGTGGTAGGGATTGTGTACATTTTCTGCTGGTTTAATGTCAAGGAAGGGCGGACTCGATACCGAATGTTTGCGTATTACACGGTGGTCCTGACGGAGAACGCTGCCTTGACGCTCCTTTGGTATTTTTACAGAGATCCTGAGACCACTGACTCCTATGCCGTGCCAGCACTGTGTTGTGTCTTTCTTAGCTTTGCTGCTGGGATAGCTTTGATGCTGTTATATTATGGTGTGCTGCATCCCATGGGGCCAAGAGCTAAGATCTTTGCCAGCTCCTGTTGCGCCGAGCTGCTCTGGGGCATTCCTTTGCCCCCCGATGTTGAGCCCATGGCACCCCAAACCCCTGGGTACCGGGGGGCCCAGGCTACGCCCACCAGAGCGGTCACGGAGCAACAGGAGGAACTCACAGCTGACACTTGCTTGCCCGTTTTCCAGGTGAGAGCAATGGTACCATCTACTCCATCTGGGCGACCCTACCCCCCCGAGGGGCCTCTCATTAAGATTGACATCCCAAGAAAAAGATATCCTGCCTGGGATGCTCATTTTGTAGACAGGAGGTTAAGAAGAACTATCAACATCCTCCAATATGTCACCCCCACAGCTGTAGGTATTAGGTATAGAGATGGACCTCTCTTATATGAGTTGCTACAATATGAATCTTCACTTTAAAGCTCCTTAAAGCAAAAGTAAAAGAGGGGACCTTATTTTTGTTTACGGTAAACACAGATCATGAAACAAACACAAAACCTTCAGATAAGCTTTCTTTCTGGTTGCTGTATGTATAAAAAAGAAAAAAAAAGATATTCTCTATGTTTTGTAAGTAAAAACAAAAAGAAAAACTTTTCTTTTGTTTTTTACACACAAGAAACAGTATTTCAACTTCCACACCTAGGATTCACAGGTGGAGAAGGAGGCATCTCCACATCAGTTTTATACCGTACACCAAGTGTAGAACATTATTTATGGGATTGGTGCTGATTGAAAAATAAAAAAAAAAAACAAACAAACAAACCTACAACTGCCTTATGCCCTTAGGTGCTGAGTTTCATTAAGTACTGTCACCTTTCTCATGCAAAACTCTTTGATGATTATATGCCAGGAAAAAAAAAAAAACCAGAAAACCCAACCATCCAACTGAAATGCAAACCTTAAAATTAAAAAAAAAAAAAAAATTAACAAAAACAAAAAGAGAGAAATGTATAAAAAAAGATAAAATCCTGTTGCTCTTATTTGATTTAGCAGAAAAACCCCTCCAAATGCCTAAAGATAAGAAAGCAAAGATAAGAAAGCAAAGCCAAGACAACCCCAATGAAGTTTGATTTTTCCAACAGCTGAAAGACAAAATCAGGTCTGTAAGATAATTCGGCAATGAATTTATAACACCATTGGGCCAAGCCTTGACCGAGTTGTGTTATAAAGATGATCCCACCCCGGAACCATTTTCCTCGTGGAGATGGACCCTGTACAAAGGTGGGATTGAACCAGATCAGTGTGAAAATACAGGATCTGATCTTGTTCCCAACAACTGCTCGTGCTAAAGCCCCACTGTCTCCAGTGGAGGAAATACCAACAGTCTGAGCCCAGAATAAGGCCTGCCACCTTGATTTCTGGAAAACGAGAAATTATCGAAATTATAAACCAAAAACACGATCCGAAATTACATTTCCACATATCTAATAATTATTTCAGTAATAATAAAACTCAGCATGGTAGCAAAAAGCGAGTCAATTTAAAGGCACAATACTTGATCAGTGACTGGCAAAATAATTTGACCTACTGTATCATTTTAAGGCTGTGAAAGGCATACATGTATTATTTGTAATCTCGTGTAAGACCTGTCATGTCTCATTCAGTGCGAGCCTTAAAGTGATTGTAAAGCATCCTTCGTTCCATTTTGGGGATTTTTGGGTTTTGATTTTTTGTTTTGTTTCTGTTTTGTTTTTAAGGAAAACAAAACATGAAAAGTCGGGATTAAAAAAAACACAAAAACACAAAAACAAACAACAACAAAACAACCAACAAAACTTCTTCAAACGGTAATAACCTGTAAAACTGACTCACGTCTCGAGATGATTTGGTGCTTTGTATTTTTGTTGATGTTGTTGTTGTGATTTAGCTGAGAAAATTCTTCGACTCGGTTACGTGTGGGGAACTGCTGATAAAAACTGTCTCGTGTCACCCTCTACTGTAAGTACATGGCGAGAAACAACAACCAGAGGAAATCCAAGAGCGTAGCGAGAGCGCCGTGGTTTAGCCTGGCCTTCCACCGCCAGGAGATGCTGCCACCTCCGATGCTGGCAAAGCCCAGACGGTCCTGCCCCAGGGCTGCGGGGTTGTCTTGACATTTCCAAATAACCCGCTCGGTGTCTGAACATTCTCATCTCTCTCGGATTCTGTTTCCGTGCTGGAATCTCTTGGGGTTTTTTTTTTTTTTCACCGGGTTTGCGTCTATCCGACACCCTTTTTCCGTTTTGAGAGTATTGCTCCTTTAAAGGAATATTCCCGTTTCAGGGCATCTTTTCAATCCCACCATCCCTCTACTTGGGAGGGGAAAAACAACAACAACAAAATGAGATATTTTTAAGTGAATGCTGTAGTATTTTCTGTGTGTAATTGCAATTTTTTATTCCAGAAATACTGTAACTGTCTAGGGTGCAAAACTCCCATGCTGACCTATTCTGAAGAGAAGATCAGCATGGGGGGATATTTTTTAATTATGATTATGTTTTTTTTAATTTCAGGAATCAGTTGGTTTTTTTAATTATGATAGTATTTAAAGAAACTAGTACCAATTTTATATAACAGTTTAAAGAAGCTGAATGCTTTCTTCGCCTGAATATACCTGAAGAGAAACATTTTTTTCAATCAGTGATCCTTTGCAGTGTTCTGAGAAAACGTTGGGGTTTCTTCAGTTTTTTCATTTTGTTTTGTAAAGGAAACTTTTAACTGGTGTCTGTCCCTTTCAAGGAGGGCAGGACTCCTTCACGCCAAACTATAGACACACGGCAAAGTTTATACAAAGCCAAATTGTCACTGGTACTGTAATTCCCAGTCAAACTCCATTTCAGGCAGATGTTTCTGGGCTCTGATTACAACCAATGTGATGGTCACATTTTCATGCAAAGGGAGGGATTTGGTCTTGTCATCCCCTATCTAACTCCCCAGTCCCTTGTTTGCTGTGCACATAAATACATCCATATATATGTATATATATATACATGAACTGATATATATTTGTGAAAAGCTTTCATTTCCCTTCTCCATTGTCTGTGCCCCACAGCCAGTCCCTTCTCAAGTGTCCTACTAACATTTCACCCTGTTTCTCCCCTGATCAGTGTGCTGTCTCCATAAAAAGAGGTAATTTGTGAAGTGAACTCGCTGTCCCCAGCTACTGAGTCCTAAAAACATGGAGGTGCCCATCCTCCAGTGACAGGCCTGCATTTCTTCTTCCAGAACTTTCTTTTGACTTGCCTTTAATATGAGTGTAGACTCACCTTGATCCAATTCCCCATGTAAAGGCTCCCCTTGCTCCTTGCGTGGAGAGCTCTCCTCCCCACATCCGCATTTGTGTGGCAAAACATGAGAAAGGAATGGATGGCAAACAGCCCTGCTGTTCCTCGGGGACCATTTTTCCAGGAGGTGGCATCTTTGTTTTCAAAAGCACCGTAAGAAGGTCCTGCTCCCCAAACTCGTCAACCTTGAGGTCTGGAGATGTGGTGCCGATCACTGGCCCCATTGAACGGCCGGACCCTTCCCACCAGGACAGTGACAACGAGCCAAGGCACAGCCACCAGGTGCCAGCAGGAGGAGACCCTGCAGTGTTGCCTCTCATGAGCAACTCCAGCCTGCCTTCCCTCAGGAACGGGATCTTACTCCACACCACCACACCAACAGCCGTCGCCTCCGCCCCGCGCCGGGAGCGGAGGGGCAAAACACTCTGGAAGTGTCCTTACTTCTCAACACAGTGCTAACTTCTCACAACCAAACCAGCTTAACCAAGGGCTTGACACGTCCCTGTTCCAAAGTCGTCCTCCTTCGTGGCTCGTAGTGTGGATAACAACACAGGCAGGTGCCTCCACTGCGAGTTAAGACTGTTTCATTACTTGCATAAACTTTCTGCCTCTGCTTCTCCTTTCTTTGAATGATATCTGCCGGCATCTTCATTTAGCAAAGGATTTCAGGGAGAGCCTGTGTCGACCCTGAGGAACTATTTCTTTTTCCAGGACTTCATTACAGCCTTAACGTAAAGCACGTGCTCTGCCACTACTCCCAACACGTTCCTGGTGGACGGTTTGGGGTGGTGACCATTTCCTTTTGGGATTACCTGTGATCTTGTTGCCAAACAGCGCCTTTTGCCAAGACAAAAGCCTGGGGTGGAAAACTACCCCAGCTCTTTATTGGTACTAGTCCCAGTGCTAAGAGTCGCATCCTCTCCTCCTGTTTTACTTTTTTGCGCTTTGATTTTTTTGTGTGCACTTTTCAGGATGGTCAGCAACTTGTTTTGGTTTCACTTTGATTTTAACTCCTCAGCTTTTCCTCAGTTCCTTTTTTTATGCCATATCCCACCTTCTGGCCAGAAGATACTGCATGAGGAGCTTTTCAAACTGCCATGGAGAAGGTTGTGCCTGTATTTATTCACATCACAAGACCAGTGGGCAACTTCTCTGGCACATTTTTGGTGCTGCTTTCATCCTGGGATCATCTAAACCAGCCAACTTCGCCATGCCAGGGCAATGCCGAGGCACGAGGGCTCCACCATCCCGACTGTTATTGTTCAAACCTTCCCTGGCATGGTTTTGACCCACTCCAAGGAGCCCTGGGCTCAGGCACAGCTTGCCCAGTCTTTGGCACTGGCCAGGGACCGTCCCCAGTCGGCATTTTGGATGCAGCTGCTTCGTATCAGGGGTGGAAGATTTTAGGAGTCAGGATGGGGCCAGCACTACTCAGTTGGCTTCATGGCCAGAATGGATCCTGGAAGTGCTTAATTTCCTGATAAAGATGTAACTCCGTGCCACAGACCAGGATTCAGGACGTGGTGGAGTACATCAGCTCTGATCTGGCATTTTTCTGTTTTCTGCCTGATTCCATGGACAAGTTATTTTTCAGTTCACTTTGTTCCTTTTGCTGAGGTTGTTTTGCAAACAGCGTCACTTTTATGGCTCGGATGTCAACCCATCCATCCCTCCATCCATGTCAGATGGATGGCATGTTTACTGTGATAGTGTTACACATCCATAGGCAGCTAATTTGGAGACAGGAATCATTCAGACCAGACCAAATCAACAATGGAAACACAGGATTTACAAGGTCCCTGCCCATGCCCTTGTCATGCTTTGCCACCCACACGAGGCATTTTTCATCTGCAGCAAATCCAACCTGAACGGCAGAAAAGGAGCCAATGGTGAAAAATTACCAGTGGAAAGTGCAAGTGAGACACCCATTCCAAGTGTATATATATATTTTTTCAGTGTTTGGGATTGGATCTAATTCTGTGCTTCACTCTGTCCTTTTGTGCTCCTGCCAATAGTCAGCAGTCATTTGCATGTATTTTTATTTAAAGCTGACTGGATGAAACAGGGCAAAATTCATTCCAAGCTTTAGTGAATGGTCTGCTAAAACCTGGCTCACGAGGGGAGCATCGCTATTGACTTTCAGAGTGCAATCACCCCGTGCTCGTCAGATATATTTTTGTACACACAAGATTCACTTCACAATTTATCCCACCCCTGGCCCCTGCATGTCACACCTGTCACCTGCACACCCGCAGTATGACTAAACCTCCTGAAGAAAATGTGGTCTGAGGTTAGTCCAGCATGATTTCATTGAAGCTCAGAGGTGCTTTGAAAAGGAAAACTTACTACTGTGCATTTGCAAAACCTTTTAGTGCCTGCTTGCTGGGCAGCTTGGGCAGGAGACAATTTGGAAGCTGCCGGAGTCAGCGGAAAATTGTGGAGACAGGCTTCCCTAGGATTTTTCCTTCTTTTACTGGGTTTGCTTTTCTCTGGGTTCTGTTCAGATCGAATGTGGTCCTGCAAAAGAAAACCCACCAGAAAACAAAAACCCAAATAACCATGACAAAATGAGGTCTATGCCAATCCCCACAGAAGCTGAGGTGGCTGATGTAGGACGGTAGGGATGATGTGAACTCCGCTGCGGACCCTTTGCTTGCTGGAGCTTGCATGCTGTTCTTTTGGCAGTTGCCTCAAGCCCTGGGGGCTTTGGGGATGGTGCTTTCCCAGGGTTATGATTGCTGGTTTTATTTTTCCTTGGAGCTCAGGTGTATTCTGGTGCAGAGGATCTCAGCCTGGTTTGAACGAGGAGATTTGAGGCTATCCCAAATAGACGTGGGCAAACCTTTCACTGTGTGCAGAACGCATTTCCAGACCTTTGGGTACCGCTAGAGATTGTTGCAATCCACTTAATTCTCCATGAGCATGTTCAGAATTGCTTCATTGTTCTGTTGTGTTTGAACTTGGGAATAACGGTGTGGTGACTCTTTCCTGTTGAGGTGTGATGGGAAGAAAGGGAGGAGCCTTCCTGCTGTGCTGGATTTTGCCTGTGTTCAACCCTTGTTCCTTACTTGAAGCTCAGACAGTGGGATAATGAGAAAAATGGGAAAATGAGATGACGGATCACTGCATATGTTCCATTGGCTCTTCGCTGATGAGGAGGGAGGCAATTGGTGACAATTAAAATAAATCTGCATAAACCATCTGGACCTCAGTGTATATTCAGACATGCACAGAACCCAATTGGAAAGTGATTTGGTTGATAAAACAATGTGGATACCATTTCCTGTCGTATATTAAAAACCTAAAAAACAAACCAAACCAAAACCAAGCCCTGCAAACGGAAAAAAATTATTTGAGAGCATAAACCTTCCTGTGCCCTCCCCATTCCTTTGGGACACATGCAGCAAGGCAACTGTTTGAAAGCCAGGCACTTTGTAATCCGCGGAGTTAATTGGATTTGTGCAATGCTGTGTTTGTCAGATGGTCTCTTACAGCGAGCGTAGAAAGTGGCCACGGTCTAAAAGTCATTGCAGATTTTTGGGTGACAGTACTCCTGGGTTTCGACCCCAGCTCTGCCACGAAGTTGCTGTGTAACCTTGGGCAAGTGATTTAACCTTTCTGTGCCTACAGTTTACCCATCTGTACATGGGTATAATAATATTTACCTACCTCACAGGGGTGTTGTGAGGCTTAAGTTAATGCGTGTGAGAGGTGCTGGAAGTGCGCCGCGAAAATTTCATTCTTGCTGGGTTTGTGCTGTTGTGGGGGATGAGCAGTGAAGGGGTGGGTTACAACCTGCAGAAGTTGCATGTCTTGAGAGAGTGATTTGAAGTCTTTTCTCTCCCCAAAAGCAAGGAACGGAGAAATTTGTTGTGCGCCAACTGAACAGCCTTGCTTTCCTGGTCAAATATAACAGCACTATTTGCAATATTATTTTCTTACACAACAGGTGACCTTTCCCTTTTCCTTGCTGTTTCTGAAAACTTGAAACTAAAGATGACAAAAGTATTTCTGAACCGAACAGATTACTGATGAATACTTGAATTTCTTTAAAAGTTGCTCTCATCAGCCACGGTTAAATGTGCACTAATCTTTCAGTCATCAGCTTCCATCTGAATACAGTGAAAAATTTGCTCACGCTGTTTTGGAATAGCCTGGACCTTATTTGGGAGGCTGGTAATGCTGAGGACTCTTGTAGGCATGGGAAAACTAGTGTCTCAACTGATAAACACGTGAAAAAATATCTTTTTTATTTCTGTTTTTGCCTTTTAAGTTCCTTGACTGCCTAAGACAGCACAATAATTGCAGTTTACTTGGTTGTACAGTAGCTTTTTTTTTTCTTTTGGTTTTTGAACTTTTTCCTTACGCGAAGGGCGAAGGTGGGATGTGAAAGGATAAAATAGACCCAACGCTGCTCCCGCGCAACTCTTCCCGAAGTCCCTGCTTTCCTGGAGAAAAATCCTGTGCCACATCTAGAGAGACCAGACCAGGCTGCCTTCACCCTCCTCCCGCAGGCAAAACTTCCCTTGCAACCCGTGGGAGTTTTGGCTGTTGGTTCCATGTCCATCCAGGTGGATTTGTCCCTGGCTGAGCCCCAAGCCACCGGGGTGAAAGCCAGGATAACTTTCTTTAGAACGAGGGAAGGGATCCAGTTTGTTGCTCCAAATGTCACCACTGGTCAGACGATTCAGAAGGGAAAAAGATGTGATAGAAAGCCTGGGGTTCAGGGGTTTTCTCGTGGTTTTATAGTCTAAGAGTCCTGACCATTATATGATGTCTCTTGTGGGAGTGCAATGCCAGGCAGGACTCCCTGCTCCCTTGTAGAGGAGCTTTGTGAAGTCTGCTCACGCACTCCTTACTCAGGCAAAACTCCTGGGTTTAGTTGTTGGGTCTCCTTTTCTCTCCTGAGTAAGGACTGTGGAGTTTGGTCTGTTTGGGATCACTGGGGGTGTTTCAGGTGGCTGTTGTCTCCTCTAGCCCAAGACTTGCCTTGCATGAAGCAAGAAGGAAGCTCTGGCTTGGTCTGCCACGTACCTTCCCCGTCCCTTCTCTGTATCCACCATGGGGAGGGAGTTCAAAATCTTCTGGCCAGAGGGGCCAGGCTCTTCCACCTGAATTTCCAGGCAGCTGTACATCTTCCTGCTGGGGCAGAGCAAATTTAGAAGCCCCACTCCTCAGATGGGCCGTCCCTCATCCGCATCGGCTTTGGGTCTGCTCCCTCCCCGTCCTTCTCCCCAGCTGTTTTCTTTGCCCTGTTTTAAGCACTCAGCTCGGTGCTTCTGGGTTCTTTTTACTGCTTCTGTTCCAAAAAAAAAAAAAATTTAAAAATTATTGAAGTTGGGAAAAAAACAGCAATGTAACTCCTTTGGTGCTATGCTAACTGCTTTGTTTGACCCAACCAAATGCTGGCCAACCAACAGATATTCCCTCTGTGTCCTAAAAAGCACCACACATCTGTGTCTTGAACAGGGATGGACTGAGAGGGCTGAGAGAGGGCAAGTGTGCTTTTGAAAGCAATTAAAGTCTCATGTGTATCTGGTAGAGCAAAAACATGTAGGTACAGACTGCTTTCAAAGCTCGTTGTCGCCCGCCTCATGGAATTAAATAGGATATAGCCTATAAGGTATTGAGGGCATTATATATATATATATATATATTTTTAAAAAAAAGGGCAAAAGGTTCACTTTATTGATAAATCACCCTTTAATTCTCCTGAAATTGTGCTGTTTAACAGGGAAACCACCTGGCTGTGCTTGCACCCAGTCGTTTTGGTATGACCCACTTCAGCAGCGAGAGTAAAAACGCAGGAAGAGAGAGAATTCCTCCTACTATATACTAAACCTGAAGCGATGTGGGTGCCTATGACATTTCAGGATTAAAGGGACTAATCAACATGTATGTCTGAGTCTATATCCCCAGTCCCGTGGAAATATAGGTGAGCATACATGCCATGTTACTGCAGCAGTGTATATGTTTTAATATATATGAACACATTGTGAATTCCAAAGGGCTTTTTCGAGATGAGGATGGTCATTCCTGGTGAGAGGTGCTAGCAATTTGGGATTTGCAAGCAGGGTTGAAATAAACATTCCTTGTAGGGGCTTTTTTTTTTTTTTTAATTAAAAGACCATCAGAAGCTTAAGGTTCTGAGGAAATGCTGTCCTACCTGATCTTCCACTTCTTAAGAAATTTGGAAGCCAAAATCAGACCAAACACGAGGGCCAAATGCAGCGTCAGGATAAATCAGTAGAGCTCCACTGATGGCTAGGTGCCTCCTTACACTATCTATGCTAAAAAATAGTAATTTCTACTGGTGTTGGGGAGCCCAAATGGGGCCCTATCGGTCTTTTTCTTCACCTGTAACAATAGATTTTGTGTTTGAGTTTGTAGAGTTCGTCAAAACCCAGGCAAAACTTGGGCAAAGGCAGGAGTATCTTTCCAAGAGGAGCCATCTGAGTGTAGCCTACCCCTGATCTCTACGGGGGCTTTGTAGTCCCTGGCTTTAGCTGAGGAAGAGAAGATTTCTCCTTTCCCCAGCGTCAGCACTGCAACGAGAACAGTCCTGTCAACACACGCAGCAAACAGGGCCCTCCTTTGCAGGGATTAAACCCTCCAAATCTGATTCCAAGCCCTTAAAATTCAAATGCCAAATGCCACTTGAAGGGAATGATTATTGTTTTGCCTCCAGATGTCATTCCCGTTCATCATTCACAAGGACAAGCAGCTCCTATTTTCCTTTCTAGCTGTATTTTACCAATAAAACTCGCTGCCAGTGCCAGAACCTCCTCCCCTCAGCCCCAGCTGAACGCCACCTGCACGCCGCCCCCGCCTTTCCTCCCCTTCTTCCACTCCAAAAGCAAACACTGTTCCTTCCTAACTAGGGAAGATCCAGGACAAATGCCAGCTGATTACACCTGCAATCTGTTCGCGTGAGGGGTTGGTTTCGGTTTCTGAGGGCACGCGAGTACACACGGGGACACGCGCCCACAGGAATTTCAGTAGCCTGAAGCTGAAGCCTCTTGACTTCCACTGCATGATTCTTGGGGTTGTCCCATGCAGGGCCAGGAGTTGGACTTCCATGATCCTTGTGGGTCCCTTCCAACTCAGGATATTCTGTGATTCTATGAGCTGACGCTCTGGGAGAAACCAGAGACCAAGCGTTCCCTCAAATTACTTCAGTTTCACACCGTTCCCATGTAATCTGGTTTTTTTTTCAATAATTATTGAAATCTGGGTAGCAGTCAATAAATTCATGATGGATAAGTAGCAGGGAAAGTAGATTGGTTTGCACTTATCCATAGACTTCCCAGAACTACTCCGGCAATTAAACAAGCCTTAAATCAGATGTAATTGCGGTTATTTGGAGGAGAGCTGTGATGTGTGTTTTCTGAAGGATTGTCTAAATAGGTATCACAGCCAAATCCCTTTGTCTCCCATCTTTTCTGTGTTGGGAGAGTGAGAGGGAAAAATTTTACTTTGAACATCAAAGTTTTCCATTAGCTACAAATGTGCCCCCTCCCAAAATGGATCTAAAACTTGAGGGTTTTTTTGTAGAAAATATTTTCCTATCTGAAAAAAACAATGGTTCTGGCTACTGTTTCTGCTCTGCAAACTTTTACCATTCCAGCCTTTTTTTCCAGTGAGGAATGGGAATCAGTTTTAAAAGTGTTTTATTTACTCAGGGAAGGACTATTTCACGTGTCGGTCTGGTGACTCCTGTCACTGGGCCAAGTTCAGACCATTCCACTAAAGCTGATGTGGCCACCCAGTACGAAACCAGTATGAGATAACAGGTGGGGTGAGGTTCTTGCCTGGTTTTCTGTGTGTCCCTCGTTCCAGGCTAATAGGGATGTTCTTGGGAATCTGACAGAATGCTCCATAGGGGAGTTGTTCCCCTAAAACCAGGATTTTCACAGGAAGGCTCTATATTTTGGAGGCTTTGAATGACTTTCTGATTGCAAGGAAATGTCATTCCCGTGGTGTGAATATTTTTGGGTTTATTTTGAAAATCATGGTGCCTGAAGATCCATGTTCTCTCTCCATCTCTGCCATGGATGCTGGTTGGGAAAGCCAAGGGGATTCTAGGGTTGTTTCTGCCGGCAGGTGTAGGATGTTCCCTTAGTGCCACTGGCCTGTTTTCCAGGGCATGTGATATGGGAATGGTCAGTCTGTTGCCACCTCCATCCCTGGATCTCTGCCATGCTTATCCCAGGTGTTGCAGTGTGCATTTAAGGATCTTCGTCAATCCTACTTCTTGCAAATCTCTTCCGATTGAAAGGAATACTCAAAGTCCACAGAAATCTCTCAAATGAGCTGTCATCCTAGGAGCATTTTTGATTAGTGAATTTTGATAGTACTGGAAAATTGGCACAGCCACAGAGAATAGCACAATTTAAATACTTCTATTGCAGAAGTGCCACTTTTCCCATAAACATTGAAATTCGACTAATCACTACTGGAATTCGTTAACACTCAAAACCTGGAAAACGCTCTTGTACTTGATTCCTCAGATAAACCTTATTCAAGGAGAAAAAATTCCCCAAGCAGTACAAAGTGGTAAAAATAAGCTGTTAGAGCAGGTCACCTGGGGGTTTTGGGGGTCTTTTGCTCCTTGTTTCATCTGTAACCTGGGAGAGGAAAAGGTTCCCTCATAAGGATGATGGGAGGATCATTTAGACAATGTTGGTGAAGTGCTTCCAGACATTAACATCAAAAGTGCTGTGGCACCCTGGTGGTGGTGGGCAGAGCAGGAAAAAATCAACCTTGTCACCTTCCCCTTGTCCCCATGTGGCTCAGCACACACAAACAGGCAGGTTGATCTGAAATGTCACAATAAGATTTTGGGAAGTGTTCTTCTCCTTCCCCTGAAATGTCCCATACTCCCTATGGAAAGCATTCAGGGAAGTTAACTGAGAAACCAGGGATTTAGTAGGGATTTAGGGCCAAGGAGTTGTTGACAGCAGAGATGGAAAGAGCAAGCGGGTCGTCAGGTGCATTCCCAGAGTTCATGCCACAGGCATCCCTGTGTCTTATTCTCCCACTTTAAATCCTGCCTGGCCGAAAAAATTCCAAAGAAGAATTCTGCTCACCCCAGACCCTCTCAATCAGGTGCATCAGGCAGGAATAACGGCCTAAGCTTTCCCAGTAAAAAGTACATTTTTTGTTAACTAAGCTTGAAACTTAGTCATGCCCATGCCTTGAATTTGCCTTATAAACCAAACTCAGCCCATTCTGAACCCAGGTCCTTCATCTGAAGTTGTCCTTCCGGTGCCATTCCGACCCAGCGTGGCTTGCAGGTGAAGATGCCCATCCATCCAAGTTAGGATCAAGGATTTTCAGTTCATCTGGAAGACGTTGGCTCCTTCCTAGGTCACTTCTGCACCCGAGCCAGCCTTCCTGGGATTCTAGAAAGACTGGGATCCAAATTGGACGCCCAAAAGTCGATCTCAATGACCAAGGAAAACTACATCAAGTCCTGCTGCAGGCAACTCTGTTTGTCCGCCACAGTGGTGTCCCAACACCATTCCTGGCTTCTGCCAGCAGGCCACACACACGGTGCTTGGGTGACACGGGGCTGCCACCAACCCCTGCTCTGAGCTGGCCAGAAGAGCTCGGGGGCAGTCCTGCCCCTCCTCTATGTCCAGCGAGAAAATTCCCACCAAACTCGTCGGCGTTGTCCTTGACTCGGCGCGGTGCCGCCGACAGCGGGGGCAGGCTGCTTGTCAGCAGCTGTCGGAAGAGTTTGGGATTTTCAGATGGGATGGGCTGACAGGTGTCAACACGATGCAAAACCTGTGCTCTTAACTTGGCATAGAGTGCCTGCGAGTCTCTTCTTTTTCTTTTTCGATCACCAAGCAATGACCTTACGCACGGGGAGCCCGTTGGTGATGGGCAGTGTCTGCTGCAACTTCTCGTTTCACAGGAGGGCTCTGAGGATGTGCTCTGGCTTATTCCCAGCTCTTCCTCTCCTTTCTCCATCTTGGAGGGCAACGTGCTTGAGTGTGAGTTTACGAGCAGAAGAAACAGAGCAAGGGCCGACACAAAAGTTTAGTGCAGTGGAAATGTTGATTGAGTAAGGAGGGAAGGAGAAGCACGGGCTAAGACCTCGGAAAACCAGATGGGTGAGGGTTTAATCTCTGCCTCAGCCTGGCAGGACTTGTGTCAACCTATCAAAATGTTGCCTGTGTCCAGGACAATTTATTCTCTGGGCTCCCAGGGAGTGACAGATTGAGATATTGAGGGCAGGGCTCTGCAGAGGGATGAGATCAGACTCGCTGAGCACCTTCGACTTCCCCTGGTTTAGTGGGAGCTGAAGGCATCCAGCACATCCCGGGAGGCAGCCCGCGGCAGGCTGTGCCCTCTTTGTCTTAGATTATTCCCTGGGTGCTCAAAGTTCAATCCTGCTTTTCTTCCATCGGTGCAGAAGTGTTGAACACGGCACAATGAGGCCCTTCGAATTTAGGCAGGCCGTTAAAAAGTGTCCAAAGTGCTACGTAAGAGCTCGCAAAATCAACGTGCCCCTTAGAAGACCAAACTCTGGTCTCAATTTCACCATCAGCCACCCTGCGTAAGCGCCAGGTTTTTTTCTGGGAAAACCCTGTTTTTTCTGTCATCAGCGAGGCCAGAATTCAGCCTGGCCCCACCTGCCCTCATTAAATCCACCAAGCTTTTTTTTTGTTGTTGTTGATGGTGGCTATGTTAGGGCAGCAACATTTCAACTCTCAAAGCCTCGTGGTGCCTTTTCTTGTGGTGCTCACCCTTCACAGGACTTCAATCAAGGCAACCACTTGCATCCAGCAGCAACGCCAGTACTTTTCCTCTGTATTAGGTGCCAGTGCAGTAACAGACTTTAATGTATACTTATATAAATATAGATAGATAGATATATTGCTATAGTTATAATTATATATATATAATTGAGGTTCTGATGCCGCTGTCTGGGGAATGGACCATTCCTCTGCAGGATTAACACTGCTCGAGTGAAACCAACAGCTCAACGTCCTGTAAAGCGTTACAACCTTGGCAAGGAGCTTCTCTTTCCCATGTTGTTTTTTTTTTTTCCAGCTTCCTTCTCCCCTCCTGACTTCCACAAACGCTCTCAGTGAAAGATGCTGTTTCACACCATAGAAATTTCCCGAAATTTCTCCAAATCTCCCCGGCGGATGCCACGAGGCCACACCTTCCTCCTAACATGGGATGGGGAGGTCTCCCCTTGCCGTGGAAGGAGGACGATGGGGCCAGTGGGGCAGCACCCCGGGGCAGCATCCTTGCCTTTCCTTTGCACCTTGTGGCAAGCGGTGCTCTTCCCCCAGCCCAAGCAAAACCATCCGCTGCCGAGCCTCTCCAGCTCAGCCGCCCCACAACTCGGTGCATTTTTTTCCTCTTTGGAAGCTGGGTTTTCCGTGCCGCTCCGAGCGAGCCGCTGCCCCAGCCCTCGCTGGCGGGCAGGAGGGAAGCTGGCCAAGGCTTTGCTCACACAAGCAGTTCTGCCTGACTTCGGGGGGGAGACGTTTTTTTGTCAAAGGACTGCTGGGTGGGGCCAATCATCCCCTTATTGTTACCTTTGAAGTATTGCTGAAACTAGAGAGAGATGATAGAACAGATGTGGAGTGAAGGTATTTTTTTCCTAAAGGGAACAACACCAATAATACTGTAAAAGGTGCTAGAATCAAACCTCATTTTATATACTTTCGTTCTTAGAGATTAAAAAAAAATAAAACACACAGTATTCTTCCTGTGCAGCCTTACTGTAGAGTGTTATAACCAACTCATTACCCAAAAGACAAAAAAAAAAAGTGAAAAGGTTAAAAAAGGACAAAAATGAAGCGATCCTGTATAAAGTGTAACAAATATGACTTTCCTATATAAATGTAAATGATCAGACTTATATTAAAATGCACTTGAGACAAGCAGCAAGCGTGAAAAGCTTTTGAAGTATCTTTTTTAATGTACAACACCTGTCTTTTTTTGTTTGGCTGGTGCAAGAGGGAATGTGCCAAGTTGTTTTTATTTCTTTTCATTACATTTGTGATTTTTGGGAAAAGGACAGAGGGTTGGAAAGAGGGTGGGAGGTTTAGCTGGGACAGAAACCTGGAATATTCATCTCAATTTTATTTGTTTTGTTTTGTTTCATTGTTAGTTTACAATGTCGGTGGCAGTGTTTGGCCTCACACCTCATTTCTCAAAAGCTTTTGAAAGCTTTGCTGCCTGCCCCAGGTGCTGAGTGTAACTCTTACCTCAAGAATACTTACTAAAAAAAAGAAAAAGTCAATTGTTTTTTCCCATCTCTGGAAAATTAATGTAAACAAATAACAACAACAATAGAAAAAAAAATTTCAAAAGCCAACAACCAGCAGTGAATGAAGGAATGAAAATTAAAAACAGAAAGAAGTCAAAGCAGAGGTTTGGTGATCAAACCGAGCCATTCTGGTGCTTTTCCCCTTTTTGTGTTGCTAATGATCAAAATTACATGAGATGGGCTTAGACAAGTCTGTGGTCTTAGGATGTAGCAAAAAATGTATTTAAAAAGAATACAAATTTGCATGGAACAAACTCTGATGGAACCTTTAAAGAATGGCTGTTTCAGTGTCAGATGTTTAATGTTAGCATGTGTGTGTGCTGTAAATACCTTTTCATGTGTGACATGTACAGTTGACTGAGGAAAAAAAAAGTATGGAACCGAACAAAAAAGAATAATAATCAAATGCTATTTTATCAGATGATGCACTTTTTCACCTTGATGAGAAGCCACTGTTCACAACTATGCAATCTTCCAGTTTCTCTCTCTATCTCCTCTCTCCAACCTCAAATTTCCCAACTATTTTCCATAACCTAAACCGTTTTTTCTTTTGTACAAAGAAACACAAAAAGTTCCAAACTCTGGTTCAAGGTGAGAGTGCTACTGTGACTTTTCTCAAACAATAAGAGCTAACAAACAGACAAACAAAAGGGGTTTGGTTTTGTTTTTAAGAAAAAGGAGGTTCGGACATGACCCTCTTTATGTTCTCTAAGTGAATCGATGTTTTCTACATGTGCCAGGCTTCTGTTGACTGTTTTTTGGGTTTGATTTTCTTTCTTGATTCATTTCTCTCTCTCGGGTTTTAGAAATATTTTTTTTAATTATCTGTTTCCTTATGTATTTTTTTTTTTAATTCTGGTTTTGTATTGTAGGTATTGGGGATGTGAAGATGAAGGTGAAATTTGGCTTAACTCCAAGTGTTTTAGTACATGTGTGTGCTATATGTACATAGTTTTCTACATAGAAAATTTTACGCGCTTTTTAACGCACTTTACGACTTGTATGTACAAAGTTGTCTATATAGAAAATGTAGTGAGTGTCCCCCGAGCCTCAAAGAAGAGCCTTTTGATTCCATGACTTAACAGGAGTTCAGGTGTTCGAGTATCTGACGTGCGTGTGTGTGTGTGTATTATATACTGTATTATATATTATAGAAATATATAATAGCCTATGTCCACGTGAGGGTGTGTATAATATAGACACACATCCAAACCCAAGATCGTGCCCACCTACACCGTCCAAATAGAGGTTTTGTAGTTCTTTAAGCTGTAACAAATAGCCTGGCTCTACTGGGAAAAACTCCCCCTGTCCTTAGGTGAAAGGTAGAAAATTGTCCCGTTATTCACAGTGCGTATTCCTGGGGGGGATCCAGTCTTTGTAACTTTTCTTTCCCCACCCCGGTTCGCCGCGGAGAGAGCGTTGGTGAGGAAACAGGGTCGTCCAGTGATGAGCTCAGGAAACCACGCGGCCCCCAGAGGTGGCTGCCCTGTCCCCCGCCCACCACCGGCTCCCCTGCGGCTTCGGGCACGTCGCTGCCGCCTCTCCGTGCCTGTCACACGGGGGTTGCCAATGCTGACCAAGCCTTTAAGCACTTTGCACTCACGGTCCTCCTCGGCACATCCCTCTCCGTGCCGACGGGAGGCGATTCGGGCCAGTTTACGGTGAGTTCTTCACCAACCTGCCCCTTGTCCTGCAGCTCTCTTCTGTTCAGGAAGCTCGCTGCTGCTTCCTTTGACCTTCATCGCCTCATTTTTATCTTCCCGCTGTGCTTCTCCTTCCTTCCACTCAAGGCTTCGCCATCCTTGGGAGCCATGGGCCACCATGGTGACACTCTTCAAATCCCTTGATCGGACTCTCCTCAGCCACAGCTTGGCCGAGGGCAAAATCATGGATTGCTGCTGTCAACCCATTCTTATCCACAGACCCCATGGTCTGGATCCTTATGGATGCCTTCCAACTTGAGATATTCTGTGGTTCAATGGTTCTGTGACCTTGAGTTTCTTGGGGTGTGAGAGGTGAAACCCCATTTCTGACTCACTGGACACCTAATTTAGTGAAGCTCTTCCAAGTGACCAAGGAACAGCTATAGATACCAAAAGATCCCTTTCTAAAGGTGGTAAAAATGGGAAGGAGGAAGGGAATGGATTTATGGCATCTCTTCAAGGTATCAGTGGGAACACAAGTGTCCACATCATTCTGTGGTATCATGGGTGCCCCTTCCAGCCAATCTTTTGCATTTGGATCCTCACCAAGAACTTCATGTGAGTCTTCCTGCTCAAGTTACAGTCACATTTACCTGAAAACAACTGTGGCTGAAAGGCTGGATGCCTGCATCTGCAGTCTGTGTTAATGATTGTTAATGATTAATTTAATGATTAATCAGTATTTTTCAAAGAGAGCATTTTTCCCCCCTGGCTCACTCTAAGTTAGAATTTCCATCCCTGAAAATGCAGTGCTGAGAGGCCAAGTGGAGTCATCCTCTGCCCCAGTTTCTGCTAAAGTTTTAAGGAAAAAAAATCAGGATTCTTTCCTAATTGCTAAATTCAGTGAGCAGAGGAACCTAGAAGGCAAGTTTGACTCAATCTCTAATCCTGCAGCTAAAATCTTTTAAGTTCATACACTTCAGTTCTTAAAGGAAGTATCTTGCAAAGGCTGCTTGTTCCATTACTCACCAAGAAAATCTGTTAGGGGGAGGAAATGCATGGAAGATGCTTGGCAATACATTTTTCCTTTCTGTGTTACCCAGCCCCTTCAAAGCAAAGCAAGGCACCCTTTAGAGTCACAATAAAAGCAGAATTTTGTTTCAGTTCCAAATGGCTTTTTTGGTGACATGAAAACCCAAATCTTTAGCAGTGTCTTTGGGAAAGAACAGGAGAAATTCACTTTGTGGACAAATATAAAATCACTTCCAGCTTCCGGACCTTAAGAGAGGGTCTATTTCTTGACATCTCCCCCCCTCCCGGGTGGGAATGATTGCCCAAAGTTCTTTATCTATGAGCATGGGATCCAATCCTCTAATTTAGCCAGAAGATCTGGGTATCCCATGAGTTATCAAGGTCCATTCCATATTCAAGGAAGACTGCCAGGGATGATTTTGGGTCTGTTGTGTGGCCTTTATTTGGTTAAGTTTAGGGGAGCTGAATCCCATCCAAAGTGGACAGGATTTGCCATGCTTCCAAGGCACTTCCCACCATGGCTTCTCATGAGAATTTTGTACTCTGCTAATGAACGTTCAAAATTATCTCCTTCAACACAGCTCTGGAGTCAGGAGTTCAGCTTTGTAGCCCCTGGCAGAGTGGTACATCCACATCAGGCATTCCCCTCCCAGGACTAAAAGTATCAGGCTGCAATTCAGTGTGGGACCCACCCAAGAAATGGAAGAGTTTGATTTTCTTAAGTGCTACACACTTTCTGTGACCGCCTTCTGGTCGCTGTAGGGGTTCCCAAAAAATCTCTTGGAAGTGAATGCACAAGCAATAACCTTCTGTGTGTTTTCCTACAGGATAAGGTCATTCTCCAACAGTGACTTGTTCAATTCACACAGCAAGCTGGTAACAGCCTCACTGGTTTCTCCTCCTGCTTGTTTGCAATTTGTTCTGGTCAATTCTCCTCATTTTCTTTAATCCAGCCATGACATTGTAAATGATAGGAGGATAAAGCTCTCATTGCCACTGTTTGCAGGACAGCTGGGGAATCATGCTTCTTCCAGGGTGCCACTTCCTACCTTTGCAAGAAGATTAGGAGATGTTTGAGCAGCAACAAAGGGGCTTCCTAGTCCAGAAAATCCACCTTGCTTTTGTCTGGTGTTGGACACAAAGCACTGAGAGTTCCTTACATTCCTGATAATTCATGATATGAGGGTACCAGGTCCATCCTTTGCTGCATGTGCCACCTCATGGATGAAGGTGGTCCAATGGCCTAAAGAACTTTTACCAACCATCCCTGTGCTGGAAGCACGTTGGAAATGTTTTCCTGCATCCAATCTGGCTTCCCCTGGCTGACGTTAAACCCACAGCTTCTCATGTCCGTGTCTTTCCACCTGTGGAAGGAAGCACCAGGTACATGTTGTCCTGGGTTGACAGACTAAATTTAAAAGATCAAGGCTATCCCAAATCCCTCCCAGGATATTGTGCTGAGAATTATCCATAGAGCCCCAGTCATCCAGGTGCCTTAACAAGTCTCCTTGTGGGAATGCAGAGCGAGCAGCCAGACCCCACCAGGTGCCAGCACCGGTCCCACCAGCGCTGGTCACTTCAGTGGTACCAATTTTCTTGCCACGTATCTGCTGTTGCCTGAAAAGAGCAGCAGGATCCATCCAGGGGCTGCCCTTCTGCTGAAGCCTTGTTTGGTTGGCCCTCATCGACAAGTCCGAGCCGGTATTTCCGAGCACACGTTTGTGGATGCAGGCTCCAGCATTCCCAGGGTGTGCTGCTTCCTCTCGGCCATCTAAAAATGGAAGGGAGAACGGTTTATTTCGCTTTCGCTTATGTTCAGCCCCAGCAGATTCCCCTGCTGGAGAGTCCTCCCTCTTTGCCTTCAGGCACTACCAGTACCCCTAGATCACAGGCTATTTCTCAGAGCTGTTTTATCAACATTAAAAGTCATGAAAAATCAATGGAAAATTTTCCCTTGGAGACGACTGGTTTGTAGGAAACGCTTCTGATTTATTTTCCTCCCCGTTCCCCAAACGGCATCATTCCTAAATGGGCTCTAATATCAATATCAATGTTAGTAGGATCCATTGATCAAGCTGTGAATCAAAGCTCACTGCTGTGGTGGATATACAAATGTTAATGACAGTTGCGTTAAGCCAAATTTAGCAGCTGGATTCTTCAACATCCCTTTGTTTTGTATCTACCTCACTATGATTTCTTTGATTTCTTGTGATTTAGTGTTGTATACAATGTCAGAGGTGATATGTAGATAAAAATATATATATATATATACAAATATATATTTTTTGCTTTGCAATAAAGCTCAAAGCTATAACACGAATATTCATAAAATGTCATAATCTTTATTGTAATGTTCCCTTCTTAGTTGTAAAATCCTGTCTGGATCCTATTTTCCTGTACACTGGAATCGATATTGTGTTCATGAGTGAATGGTTATTATTTCTGTTACTTTTCCATTGAAGTGATGTTTTTGAGATGTGAGATAGACACCAGAATTGTCAAACATGAATTTGCTTTTTTTCTTTTCCCCAAACACAGCCTGTTTGTAACTGGAATCAAACAGCAAAATTGAAAGAAAATGATTTGCAGTCCTGATCTTTCAATTTTGGTTTGTCTGATCTCAACACTGAATTTGGCAGGAGGTGGAGAGGGAGCAGACAAAGAGGGGCTGTTAGGACTGATGAAGTAAAAATATGTTCATCTCTTTCCATTTGGGTGCAGAGAGGCTCCATTCTTTGAAATGATTGGAATGTGGCACTTCCCTGAGCCATGGGACCACATTCATTGAAGAATTGTCCATCTAATGGCAGCCACTGACCCAGAGTCACTAATCCAGGTCCTTTCTGTAGGAGTGGAGAGAGGCAAGGAGTTCCCCAGGACAATTCACCACTTGGCTAAGGCACATGGGATGCATCTCCTTCAGAATGGCTGGAGCTGAGGATTTGAGGATCACCTTGGATACCTCAAGCCATGGTCAGAGCACAAATACCCCTCGTTTTTTGGTCGTGTGCATCATTCTGAGCCAGTTCCTTGTGCTCTGGCAATGGAAGGGAGTGGGAGCTCCTGGCAAAGTGAGGAAAACTTCGCCCTGTGGTGGAAAATGTGCTTGGACCCTGTGATGAGCCAGGAACACCACAATGACCAACATCTGGCACAGAAATTCTGGCTGAATCACCTGTGGTGTGGGGAGGAGCTTCAGGGAGGGCTGTTGAGGTAGACAGGACCTCACAACTGTTTATTCCCAGGAAAGCCTTTCCAAGAGCCTCACAGCTTGATCCTGCTGCCAGAAATGTGAGGACACAAAGCCCACACCTGTCCAGAGCAATCCTTTCCAATGCCCCCACTGCTCCCATAGACTGGAATTAGATTAAAAAAAAGCACCAAGCCCCCAATACTGGGACTCTTAGCTTGGTTAGGAAATATTTACAGGGATCTCACTTTACTGGGAGTAAAATGAGGGGAATCCTCTCCATTTCCTTTCCACCAGACTGTGGGGAATGTAACATTTTTCCCCCACTGCTTTGTCAAAGTAAACAAAAAATTAGTGACCAGAAAGAATTGGACACAAATGGAGTATGACATATTTTTTTTTAAGAGCAAGGAGAAGAATTATTACTGAACACAAATCCAGCTGTTCCGTTAGGAAATAAAAAATAAAAATATTTTAAAAAAAATTTTTAAAGGCAAAAGAAATAAAGAAAGAAGCAGGAAATGAAACCCAAAGATGAATAAATCTCTGTGGAGAAAATGCTGTTGGGTTTCACTTAAAGCACAAGACAGGACTGCAAAACACAGATTTAGACTGGGTTTCATGAGACCCCTTCTGCATAGTCTTCTCTCTAAAACTGGCACAATTGTTCAGTACAAACAGCATTTTTTTTCCTCATTCTGATCTGGTGTCTGTACAAATCTGGCTTGTTCTTTGGTTTGGTTTGATTATTTTTGTTGCCTGTTCCCACCTATTTCTATTTTTATGGTGTAGTATTTTGTCTAACTGGAATGAAATACAGATGTGTTCATGAAGTTGTATAGCAGATGGAATTACAGGTTGGAGTTGAATTGGAAAAAGAAATAATCTAACAATGAGAAAAATATCTATATGAAAAGTATGCTTCCAAAGTGTGTGTTTGAATTTGGGCATTTTGTCATTCTACTGAGCTTTTTGAAAGGTTTCTTTTGAGATAATGAGACTTTATGAAGTTTGAGAGGAGCTTGAGGTACCAAAAAGCACAATTTATTGTTAAACCACTATAATTTGATTGAGGGTCCATTATGGTAGTTCAATCTTTGCTGGTTATAATCCCCAAATTTTGACATAAAATACACAATCCTTTCAATCTGTTCATTAATCATCTTGCATTAGGCAGAAGGGAGAGATGCAGCTGTTCCATTTCTGCTCAGAAATCACACGGAATTCCTGCCCTTATTTGTTCTTTATTTGCTTCAGGAATAGGGTTGGATTTTGTACTTTGTGGTTATTGTCTTCAATCCCTGCTGTGAAGTCAAAAAGGTCTCCTCTTAATTGAGTGGTGAAGAGTCTTTCCAGTAAATGGAAGAGACAGCCTGGTTCTTCTCTCATCTGCAGTGAAATGTGCTCTGGGAAGGACCAGGTCATGGAATTACTGGTGGATCTGACTGGGTCACACTGATTAATGTTAACGAGGTTCCTGGTGGATCCTCTCTGCCCTCCAGAGCTGCAAGTGCTAGGTGAACTTCATGTCTGAAGCAGCATGAACGATGTCCTTGGATGTTCAGAGGGCTGGTGGTGGTTTGATGAACTGGGGAAACCTTCAGCATTTCTTTTTCTTCATCTCTTTGAAGGGAGCTCAGGTTTTCTTCCCCTTCTCTCACAATTATTTCCACTGGTGCTTCTGGGATGCCTTTGGTTTTGGTCATGGAAGCATTTCCTTGTCACATCTGGTTGGTTTGTTCTGTGGTCATATTGCAATGATTTCCTAATGCCAGCTCTGAGGTTTTAGGTCCTTCTAGAGCATCAGCTTTGCCTTTTTGAGAATATTCCCATGTCTCTTCCATTTCTGTGGAGGAGCTTCATGCTCACTGCTGTGCTACCTGCTTCTTTCCAGCTCTCAGGACTTTCATTTCTACAAAGATCCCTTTTCTTTTGGAAGCTGGCTCCTGAGCAAAATTTTCCTCTTATTCCACCTTGCTAAATATGGGAAATCTTTACCAGCTTCCATGGAGCTGAGCCAGCTTTTATCCTGGCCTAGAGCAGAGCATCCATCAGCGAGCAGGATGTGCTGGTTGAGCAGGAATTGCCTCTCCGTTGCCCATTGCATGACAAATGGGATATAGCAAGTGGATATAACAGCATTGGGAATGTCTTCTGCTGTCTCACCTACTGAAGAGAAGGTTCGGGTAAAAGGTTGAGCAGGTTCTGACCATGGAGCTTTTACAGAAACCAAGACTAATTTGATTTGCATCAAGGGTTTCCTGAGATCCTTTAGGCCACAGATCATTGACAGAGGCTGCAGGACTCGGTTTTATTTTCTCTCTGTCATTCCTGAGGTTTGGAGGCACAAGGCCCTGCACAGAGTCAGATTTGGCTCACTCACTACTCAGGTCAAGTAAGAAGCAGAATTGTGTCCAAGGCATGAGGGTGAAACCACGGTTTGAGGGTCTCTTCATGGCTGTGGAGCTGGGCATCAGGACATGCCCAGGATCATGTGAGGAAGGAGAGACCAGTGCACCATCAGAATATCCTACAAAAGATACCAGAGCTTAAAATACATAGAAAAAGTGCTGCAATTTTAGCCCACTGAAATTCTCCTCCGAAATACAGACTCAGCAAAGGGGGCTGAGGACAAAATGCCTGATGGGAACTGAGAATTATGTCCATTCTCCTGTCAGGAAAAGACACTTGTTGAAACAAGTGTTGGATCATCTTGAGCCTGAGGAGAATTAGCCTGGACTCGCCAAAGCCATCAACACACAGTCCTGCCTGACCTGGACTAGGCATGCATGGAGGAGATGGAAGGCTGGTAGAAGCTGAAAGGATGATCCTCCCCCTCCTCCGGGGGCCTGTCCCATCTCCGAGGCTGGCTCGAGTTTCAAATATGCACCCTGAGTGGCTTTTGTGAGGTGTTAATGGCACTGGCTGTGAGGACACTCAGCTCTTCCCGGTGCCAGTCCCTCTTTGGATCATTAGCTCAGCACCGATGACATCACTTGGCAGGAAATTTGGTACAGCTCTTCCTGAGCACCAGATGAGCGTTTCACTGCCCAGCCAAGTTCAGTCTTCAAGATGAGCAACCAAACTCCTTTGCTGGTGGAACTGCTCGGGGTCTCTTCACCACCATCCCTGAGATGCAGGATGAGGGGCTGAGTAACATTTGGATGTGCTCTGAAGCGGCAAAAGCTCTAAACTTTATAGGACACAGAGATTATTCTCCCTTTCCTGTAGCATTCCTTGTCTCCACTCACTCTAACAAACTACCCAGAGCAGGATCTGGCACTCAGTTGTCAAAAGTTTTTCAGTTCATGGCACAGTTTTGGCTGCAGTCAGTGAATATTGACCCAGAGATTCCCCCATGGGAGGATTTAGCAGCAAGTCTGGAGACAACTTTGGTTGTGGGCACCCTTTTGTGGAGGCTCAGGGACACTGTCACAGGGAGAAAGAACCACTATCTCAGTGGGTTTTTTATTTATTATGGATAAAGTCACCACAAACCTTGTCAGCTGCTGGTTCAATGTCATGACAAGTGACAGTGCAATAGTCAAGAGGAGGTGATATCAGACTGAACCTGAAACAAAGTCCCTGATTAATAAGAGAGAGCCAAGGTTTGGGGGAGAGGTCATATCTTTTACAAGAAATATATATTTTATTATTAAAATACCTCCCCCTTCAAACCATGCCTCTTGTATTACCTCAGACTATGCCAGCTCCCAAAACGTGACTGGAAAGTGCTCAGAAATGTCTAAAAATGGATTTTATCCCAGTGTTAACAAACTTTTGTGGCCCTTCCCATCCTTCTGACTTGCAACCTGTTCTTATCCCACACCAAAGCAAGAGGCTTCAACTTCGCAAGGTGCCAAAGGTTTCCTATTAAATCCCAAAATACCATCCCTGCTTTCCGTGGGAGCTGAGGGGATCAGAATGTTCCAGGAAGAGCCCAGATTTTTTTTGGTCCATGCCTTCCCTTTGTTATGCTGCCAGCAGAGCCTCAAGGACAGCATATGGCCTTGTTACATTTGCTTTATGAAAAAATAACGACTCCACAGTGCTGCCTGAGTCTTAACAGTGCTGTGTTTATGTGCATTTCCCTTTGATAAGCAAGATGTTTCTGCAGAATTCAGCACCTTCAGAACTGGCTGCATTTTCCTGCAATAATTCCTCTTTTTTCAGGCTAGGGGGAGTTTGGCTGGGTTTTTTTCTGGCTTCCCCCCAGTCCAAGGCTGCTTTAAAATGTAATTCTTTGTTTTCTTCCCCAAATCCTTCCCCAGCTCTGATGCTCACTCTAGGAACTCAGCCTTGGGCTTTCTTTAAACTCAGAGCCAAGAGCACTGAAAGAATTTGCATCAAGTGAGGCCTGGGGAGGTGTTTGCAACTTGAGATTGGGTTAAAAGCCCACAGATTTGGCAAATCACATTTGGCTCACAACTCTCTGGATCACTTCTACGCTGGCTCCATTGGGTCCTGTATTCAGTTCACCAGATGCTTTTGCAGTATTAGGGGTTTTTCTACAAAAATGTCACATTTTATCAGAAAAAACCAAATGCATCTGCATCTCCTTATGACAAAAGCAACCTCCATCCACATCAGCCAAATTTTGGTAATTCAAACAGCAGAGATCACCTGTAACCCTTTATTTGAGCAGCTCAGTTCCTTTCTCACGAAAAGAAGCACCTGGTTTACACAAAGCAAAAAGAGTTGAAATTAATCTGGTATTAAAGACAACACCAGATATTTAAAGAAACTATTCCATGCTCATTTCTCATTTGGTCTAGTCTGGAAATATTTAAACAATGATTGAAATCTGGTTGTTTTCACATCCCACAGCTACATTTATAATTTATTTAGCTACTTGAGGAGTTCCAGAACATAAATCCCTTAAACCTGCAGGCTTTAGCAGCCAGATGTCCTTCTCCAGGCATGCCCAGGTTGGGTTATCATTTTGTAGGAGTTTGCAATCACTGCTTTTATAGACACCAAGAAAAACACTGTGAGAATACCCAGCCGTTTTTGTCCTTTGAAAATTTATCTTAGCAGCAACAACATAAGTTTTTAGCACATCGTTTGTTTTCAGTTCTTTATTAAGGTATCTTTCATCTACATCCCCATGACAATTTGTCACCCCTGTACACCTTAGATGGGTGTGTGAGGCAAGATAATGATTCTCTGTCATTCTTCTGGGGCAATTTTATTTCTTCCCCTTTCTCTTTATCCAGAAAAGGTCTCCCACAGAGCTCCAGGAAGAATCTCTCAAGTTTTAAAGTTTCTGACTGTCCCCCTAGAAACAGGACTGGTCCTTGAGATTTTTGTTTGCTCCATGATATCCTGGCTGCTTTGGGAGGCAAAAAAAGATGTGAAAGTGAATAACTTTGCAATGAAGGTGAGATTTGACTCACCCAATTTTAGGCATTTACGGTGTGGATGTCCCACTTGTGTAGATTAATGAATGGATGCCACGTTTAGAAGGGATTGTGCCTTTCTGGGATGCAATTCCTGTCATTGTAAAGCAGCTGCCTGCACTTCGTCAGGTGAATCATGACCTAGAAATGTCTGCGTCTGTCTTGACTTTAGAAGGAGTCCGAGATACCAACTCAAACACAGGCATCAATCTCTGTTTGTTCAGATAATGAGGCTCCCAGTGTCCCAAGATCAAATCAATTGTTAAAGTGTGCCCTGCAGACTGCTCACCTGTCAAGGTGATCTCCTGTTTCTTCCAATCTTTATGGAAGGAAAAGAACTTCTCACTTTTAACATTATGACTCAGGTTGATGATATTTAAAAGTTTGATTTCTGTAAGAGATCTCGTTGGAACCTTAACGGCCACTTCACGAAACCTTATTTATACAGCAGCACTTCCAAACAATCTCATTTTCATCCCAAACAATCTCATTTTCATCTTCTTCCCCAGCTCAGGGTTTCAGCAGAGAAGTGTCACCCGCTGAAAATCTTGAGTTGCTTTCAGTCTTGGTCTTCTGTCCAGATTTGGTCACAGCCAATTCTGCTCATTTTGGGAATTCAGATAAACTTGAATAACCATGATCAGCTTGCCAAGCCCCTCCAAAGGGACACTGTATCCCACAGCAGCTCCTCTTCCAGATTTTTGTTGCAACACATAAAAAAAATTCAAAGGTTTGAACTGCAATGTCTGGCACCTTATTTTTTATTGAAGAAAGAATCCTTCAGTGTACCCAGATTCCTTGCACAAAGCTGACATCTTTTCTCTGGCAGAACAAATGGCATCATTTGTTTTCACCTTCCAAAGAGGTTTTAGAGGACTAATGTCAATGATCTGGTGCTGAGAGATTCCCTGTGTTCCAAAAAGCACGGATCCTGCTGATTTCTTGGTGAATGTCTCTCTTGAATCTGGACTCCGTGGGATGCTCCAGCAACCATTGCTGGACTCAATGAACAAGAGGTGTTCAGTTCCCAAAGCCACCGGCCAGGGCTGCACATGAGAGACCCAAGAGGGATGAGAGGAACTGGGCTGACAACACTGGGGAAAAGCAGAGGTGTTGCCTTGGCACGAAATGATGGAACAAAAATTTAAGATGGCTCCACTCCACTCCAATGTGGATTAATAAATTCAGGATGGAATAAACCAGCATTGAAGAGTGTTGGTACTTTAAAAAATCCAAACCTCCACAAATGTTTAAGACTGAATATTGCTGGTAAAATTCACTTTATCTGACTTAGATAACTAAAAGTTAATTCCCCAAACTCAAACTAGTGCTGCTCAACTTTGTATTTGATCCTTGGAGAAGAACACTAACCCCTCCTAGCAGAGATATCTAAAGCAGGAGAGATCAATCAGGCTCTGGAAATGCCAATTTCCTTCCACTGACTACAGAAGCAGCCAGGGGTGATCCTCTAACACAATGTAGAGATCACAGGCCATTTTCACTACCCATGCAGCAAATTCCTTTGTGTAGGAACGAGGCAACATTCCTGCTGTCCTTCTTCCATCTGCAATTCATCAGAGAAGTTCAGACATTAACATCCAAGGGGCAAAATCACTGTAAAAAGTAGAGACCTTCATTGTTTCCTGGAATAACAAAGCCAGCCCCTCCCAGTCTCAGAACCCAAAGTTTGACACAGTTTGATAGGAGCAACTTGGCTCATCTGATTTCCACCACTTCTTTTCCAGCTTGAAAGCTTGTGCTTTAAGTGTCCAAGTATTTTCTGGGCAGGCCACAAAGTTTTCATGGAATTCCTAACTTTTCAGCCTTTCATGGATAGGCTTGTGCTTCACTGCCTTGTTGCTTAGAGTTTGGGAGGAGTGGTGCTTTTCCTTTGACAAGGTTGCTATTTTCAATTGCAAGGTTTTCAATTTTGTTGAATTAGTCTGTTAAAGGGATTTTTGCTTCAGAATAATGATCATAAAGAAGTCCCTCCTGCAGTGGGGCACCACACCACCCCACAGGCCTCCATGCTTGGATTCTTGGCCTAGCAGAGGCCTCCGTGCTTGGTTTGCTCTTCCACTGGCTAATCAAGCTTCCAGAGGAATGTCTTGTTAATTGAAGCCTAGGGTAGAGGAGTACTGTGATGAAAATGTGTCTAATCCTTGATCCTTTCCTCTTGAAAGGGATGAATTCTTCCTGACCAGGGATTTTGTCAAGCTTTTTACTTTTCCATGAGCCAGACTGCTATGAGCTCCCCCAGTGCTGGGTAGATCCTACCAGCAGAGCCAGGCTCTTCTCAAAAAGCAGGTGGTGTTTAAAAAGAAGTTAACCAAGGTGCAGGGGCAGGTTTGCCATGGGGAGAAGCCCCTCAGGACAAGGGGCAGGTGTGCTGTGGGAAAGGAGGGATTCTTACACGGAGAGAATTGGCAATGAGGAGCTGAGGGGCAGTGGTGGAGCTGACTGCAGAAATCTGCTGGGAGGATGAAGTGTCTGACAGAACTGAAATGTGGTGACTGGCACAACCAAGGGCATCCCACTCTTGCGTTGGACTTGCTGGACTCCTGCTGCTTCTAAAAGTCCCTCAGGTGTCCAGAATAAAATCTAAAGGGAGGCAGAGATGGAAGAACTTTGGTAAAACATTTATCCGTTATCTCCCTTGAGCTCACAATGTTCATCAAACCTCCTCCAGCCTCTGGCTGGGACCACATTTTGCTAAGGATTGCAGATGCAATTTTCAAAATATGTTTGGCATTTTTTGTACAAGATATTCCTTTTAAGTAACTGCAGCTTTTCCCACCTGACTACTGCATATTTACTTACCCACCCATTTGGAGTGGGGAGAGAAGTCAAAAGAGGGATTAATCCCACTTAACTTTCTCTCCCTCAAAGTGTCTGGTCTGACTTCTTTGCATCTGCTTCCTCTACCACCAGTGGAAGGAGATCTACATCTTTGGAGGGGAACTCCACACCACTTTTCTGGGTCTAACTTTAACTCAGATGAAAAACATATTATTTACCTGAGTAAAGGCAACTTGGGAAGGTAAAAATTGCAAAATCATGCACTAAGTAAATTCCTGAAATACTGTTGAGGGACAGGAACATTTCTGTTGGAAGCCTGTGTTGTCAGCTGGATCCCTCTTCTTGGAGCTGGGATTTAAAGCGCAGCATCAGATTTTCCTGGCTATTCTCTGATTACTGTTTTCTTGCTTTCAGAAAAGCCAGTTTGGTTATGGAGTAAAATCAGCATGTTTGACTAAATCAGCGAGTTACCATGATGCTTCAGGCACAGGGTGGGATTCTTGGAGCTGTCCTATGAAGTCCAGGAGTTGGACTTTGATGATCCTGGTGGGTCCCTCCCAACTCAGGATATTCTGTGATTCTATGATTCTAAAGCTTCTTTAACTCAGAAAAGTCAAAGCTGGGTGCAGTGAGACAGGAGTGGATGTGGCACTTGAGGACACGGTTTAAGGGTGAACATGGTGCTGGGTTGATGGTTGGACTTGATGATCATAGAGATCTTTCCCAACCAACTTCCAAGGATTATTGCAGGGCTGCAGTCATTTGCATCTCATCCTGACGATTTCAAAAAAGAGCCCCTTCCAAATGAACCTGTGGCTTGGAGTCACAGACCCTCTGTGGATGATCCTTCTTTTTTTGGGAACTCATCCATCCAAAATAGAGATTGTTGATAACGTTAAATGCACAAACTCAAATCCCAGCTGCGGGAATTTGAACACCACTTTGCCTGGCCAAAAAAACCTGGTGGGTGAGCAAGAAGCAGCAGTTTGGACAGCACAAACTCATCCAGGAGCTGGGTGGGGTGGCAGAAAGCCGTGACTCAAACACACACTCGCGTCCCTCATTGAACGGTTTTTACATTTCTTTAAACGTCGGGGTTTCAACCAAGTTTTCATGCTTTTTATTATGGCAAAAGTCCGTGCTTGTGAAATTGTGAACTTGATGTGTTATTTTGTATCTGTTTAAAAAAAAAGAAAAATGTATTTAAAGCTAAAGAGCCGTTATTGTGCGGGGTTTTCTCTCAAACTGGTGCATACACTTTACATCAGGGACCTACTATACATAACAAAAATCAGTGCTACAGTTACTGTAAAACCAGATACACACCTTTTACTGTAATAATAACTTTTAAAACCTTGCACTGTAATGGTTGCTATTAAAAAAAAAAAAACCTAAAAAAAAAAAACTCTTGTCAGAACTGATTTTGTATCTTTGATTATATCTGAAATTTTAGCATTTTTGTATACTTGCCATGTCAACCACAGCATCCTCCATGGTTGATTTCCAGGTTCCGTTCCCTTTCCGTCTAATCCAACACATGCATTGCTCCGTGTGGATGGGCAGGGCATGGCCGTGGGGGAGCCGCCTAGGTCCCCACCCCGCTCTCGTTCAGAGCCGAGCAGAAGGAAAAGCAAGGACCCCCCAAACCATTGGGATGGTTTCAGATCCCGTTCCGAGCTCCAGCTGCCCCAACAGAACCCAGCAAGCGATTCCCGAGTCATTCCTTTATCCTGGCGTTGCTCCGGCCGCGGTGGCCGTCCAGCTCCATCCCACGGCAATGCATCGCGAGTAGGTAGGAAATCCAAACCAACGAGATAACTTTGCAATCACTGAGTTTATCGATTAATTTTTTTTTCTTTTTTTTACCTTCCCCTTTTGAACATTTTTTTGAACTAAGATGTATTTGGAATCACAGCATGGTGTTGCAATTCTTTCTCTTTTTAAATACTGATACATTCTGTGTGTAAAGTCTTGTTTCTTAGCTAAGAGAATCTTAAATGTGGAGCTGAGTTCGAACCATTTTTTTTTCCTTGTTGTACTGTGATTTGGGAATTATTTTGATATAATCCCTTAATTTGGTAGAAGATTTCCCACGCCTTCTCCCTCCTTCCTATCACCATTTCATATTTTTTACAAAACTGAAAAAAACAAACAAACAAAGGAACAAATAATCTTTTTTTCTCTATTTAGGCTGTGTAATGTTGTGTTGTCCAGATTCTGTATAAAAATATGTATATGATGTATCTGATATTTGGCAGTGAACGGCTGCAACTTTAACCAATATAATTAACAAAGAAATGCATAATGTTGGTGTTTTAAAAAGTAAAAAAAAAAAAAAACCTAGTTAAGATGTTTGTGTAAACTTGCATGGTTTAAAATGTACTTAGTGCATTGAGAAATGTTGTTAGGGTCCTAAGTGAAAGGCTGGTTTACTTTTTGATTCTAATGGTGATTGGTTTGTTGATCAGAATATCCCCTATACTGTATGTCTTAGTTTATTTAGCATATTGGTTTCTTTTCTTTCCTCCAGACCTAGCATAGTGTATCTATCTCTGTGTGATACTGTTCCTTAAAACCAGGTTGTGGAAACTGCGTTCCGTCCGGCCAAAACGATGTTTCGCATCACGCTCGTGGTTCAGTTGCGTTCCATTTGATTTGCTGTGAAGTCCAGGTTTGACTTTCCCTTGGGATCTTACGGCACGGAGATGCTCCAGGCCGGGCTGCGGGTGCCACTGGGACCAGGAGGATCTGAGGGTGTGGCTCCAGTGGGACACCAGCACCAGGCCCGGCGGTCTCTGACCACGGAGGGGTTTGAGGGCAGGATTTGGTCCATCCTTAATCAACAAAGGCTGGGTTTTTCCTCTCGGCAGCACGTGTTTTATCAGGATCACAGCAGGCATCCCCTAGGCTTTCTCCCAGCTCTCTAATGGATGAATTTGGCTTTCGTGGCAGCCGTTCCACACTGCTGAAGTCACAGGGTACCGGCAGCAGTGGAGTGTGGACGACCAGCCCTTGCCACCATGAGAAACACAAGGAACCTTCAGCACCCGCAATAAGCTCCATGTTCCCTTCCAGAAGCACAAATTCCATGTTCCAGAGGAGCTGGCTCTGCATCCCACAGAGCTGATGGATATCGTGAGAGTTAGGACCAAACGTCCAAGAGGCGACCACGCGGGCAATGGTCATGGTTCATTTTCACATCTCCTGCCCCCACCACACCTCTTCCCAGTTCTCTCCAAGCTTTGCTACTGCTGAACCACCAGAGTGGGGACATTTCCAAGCCTCCAGCAGGAACCATCAAAATTTGCTGGGTTTATTGACCATTAATGGCTCGTGGGACTGCCCTCCTTGTGCTGGCCAATGCCGATGAGCACATTCTTGTCTCTCAATGTCTCTCTGGTGGCCTTTCCCAAAAATAAGACAGAGCTAGACTTGGATATATGGAGCTATCCAACTTCTTCAAGTCCTTCATCCCAGAGGGTCTCCAAGGGCTTTTCCAGCATAACACGATCTTACTCGTGCAGCCTATAAAGTGGCAGAGCACTGTTAGCGAGCTGCAGCCACCTCTGGGGTGACCCCGCCAGCTCACGGCCACTCTATGCAACAGTCTGGTGCAAGAGGTGTGGATCACACCCTCGGGGGGACTTGGCAAAGGTATAACGTGCACAAATCCCAGCCAAACCCATGCTGAGACCCGAGAGGACAGATTGATTCATGTAATTTTCCTTTTCTGGGCAGTCCTCCTCTTCTTTTCTTTCCTCGCACCACAAGCAGTCCAAGTAACCTAAACTTTTCCAGTTTGCTTTCATCAGCATTTTCCTCCCTGAAAGCTTTTTAAATATTCTTTTCACACAGGAGGGTAGGGAACAAATCTTTCCTTCTCAGCTCCAGAAATAGAACAACTCCATACCTCTCTCTTTGCTTACCTTCCCTCTAGTCATTGACCAATTAACTTCCAGTCTTCCCTGATCTCCACCACATCTTTTAAACGACAGCTGCACTCTGATTTTGCCGCTTGATGTTCTAACTGGTTTTAATCTGGACAGAAATAAACAGCCTGACATTAGGCACTGGCAGGAATCTTTGCTTGGCATGCAGATATAGGCACTGTCCCGTGGCCAAATCCTACAGCTCGATGGATGCCGGCTTTTGGCCTTGCTGCTGACTGCAAATCCTGTGATTTGTTGCAGGATTGGCTGCATCTCTGAAAAGCTGCTCGTGGCGCTCATCTCCCCAGCTTGGTAAGCTTTGTTCTTCCTTTGTTCCAGGTCCAGAGTCACTCCAGTCAAACAGTGGAGATGCCCCAGCACTGGCTCTCTGGCGAGAGGAGGAGATCTCCTGGTTGATGTTTCGTGGCGCGATGCTCGGTGGATCTTTCTCTCCAAAAGGGATTCAGTTGATCCCGAGTCCAAGGTCTTTATGTAGAAAAGCTGGTGCTGGAATCAAGCTTTGCTTTCAAAGGCTGTGAGCTCAGCTGCTTCAGACCCCTCAGGGTTGTGGAGCATTCTCAGATGGAGAACATCAGCACTCAATCCCTCACAAGAGTTGTCCCATCAGTTTTGTTTCTGCAGAGCTGGCCTTCTGTATCTCCAACACATCTGGGAGAAGGTGCTGTGCCCTGCTAGGAAAAAGTTTATTCCTTGAAAGATGCCATCTGGATTTATGGACCTGTAGTGTCCCCTTGCCCTTGGTCCATCTGCCTTTTCGTGGCCCCACAGACATTGAGAGGAATTGGCTTTTAGAGCAGCCTCCTGCAGAGTCGGTCTCCAACAGGCCATCCTCCTTCTCTGTCCCAAGGCCAGCATGAAAATGTTTCCATTTGATTAATTAACCATAGACCTGATATAAATTACCAGAATCCCACAGAAATAACTCATGGCACAGCTCTACACCAGCTGTTCCTCCTCTAGTTGTCCACAAGCTTTGGTTTGCTCAACGGGAACATGTTCTGTGATAAGATAAAAGTCCTCTTAAAAAATATTACCCTGGATTACAAGCTGGGCACAGTGCTTTGCTCACCCTCACTAGCAACACATCAGAGGAATCTCTCTGTATGGACAGACTTTCCCCTTCCTGCCCTCAGAAGAACAAATCCCATGACCAGCTTCAATTTCCATCCTTGAAACCAAATAAAATAAAAGAAAAACCCCTCCAAGCCCTAAACCCTGAAAATATTCAGCGAAGTCAAGGTGAGGCGGGGATTTTGCAGGCCACGGCTGTGGATTTATGCAGGACTTTCCATGACTGTTTTATTTCCAACGCAATAAAGAATAACCAACTTATTGTAGCAAACCTTGTGCCAGGTGCTATCTCCCAAAACCTTCTGCATGGGACAGTCTCCCTGTTTTTTCTCCGCCTTGCAGCACTTTGTGGAATGTTGGAAGGGAAAACACCCCCTTTGCAGATTGCAAATAGGGAAAACTATGTGGTTTTTATTTCCTTTCCTTTCTCTTTACTTTTTTCTTCCTTTTCTCTATCTTAATCCCTTTCTTTCTTTCTTTCTTTCTTTTTCTCTTTCTTTCTCTCTCTTTTCTTTCTCTCTTTGTCTTTCTCTTTCTTGGTCTTTCTCTTTCCCTTTCTTTCTTTCTTTTCTTTCTTTTCTTCTTCCTCTCATTCTCTCTTTTTCTTTCTTTCTCTTTCTCCTTTCTTTTTTCTCTCTCTCATTCTATCTTCCTCTGTCTCTGTCTATCTCTCTCCTTTATCTCTCATTTTTCTCTGTTTCTCTTTCCTTCTTTCTTTTCTTTTTCTTCTGCTTTCTTTTTTAAAAATATCTTCCTCAGTCTTGCTCTCCTAACCTCTTTCTTTGCCTTTCTTTCTTTCCTCCTCTTTCTTTCTTGTGAGATGAGGAGCTTCCACTGGCAGCCACTGGAATCTGTGAAAGCAAATCCCTCTGGTCTTTCCATCATAGCCCCAAAGCTCACTTGAGGGGTGCTTGTGAAGAGCCCACAGATGTCCCTTTGGAGCAGCCTTTTGGAAATGCTTTTCTTCATGTCCCCCCTCCACACCTGCCTTCCCAAATCTTCTGGATTCTCTCTTTCACTGGTCTTATGCCCAGTGTACTTTTTTGACCTTGAACAAGCCAAACCCTGGAATTCCACAGGAAAATGAATGTTGACCTGTTATCCCAGGAGCTTCTTTGGTGTCTGTCCCACCTTCCAGCAGACAGACACGTGTCTTCTTCTCCAGAGAGGAAACACTCCCTGGAGCAGCAGGCTGGCATCCAGGATCCCTGGATCCTTGCTGTGGCTTTTCCTCACCCTTTCTCTCACCTTTCTCTCTGTGTGACTCCGTTTGCCCCGCCAGGTTCAATATCTACCTCACAGAGCTGTTGTGAGACCCTTGTCTGGGAGGTGGGGTAGGAAAACCCTCCATTCATGGATCAGCTCATCAGCATTCCCAAACTCTGTCTTGACACTTCCATGTTGGCAAAAAATCAGGAGTTTTATTCATTCCTTTCATCTGATGCCAAAATTTGGGGCACTTATATGGACATCCCACAGGCAAAGCTGGGTGTGAGATGTGGAGGAGATCAGATACAGGAATTTCTGCTCTTATTCCTGAAATACATGAAATTTCTGACACAACCGAGGACAAAGGAGTTTTGTCCCACTGTCCCAAGCCACCACCAACCACCTAATCACCTTTTCCAATGCCAACTCAGCCTCTGGATTGCAAAACTCACTGAAGAATGGTGCAAGTGCACATTTTGTCTGTGTAAGAGATGCCAGTGCTTTCTGTGCCACAGTCTAGGCTGTCCTAGAGCACTGCAGGAACAAACCAGGAAATGTTTGCTGGTTGCTATTTGAAAGGTTGTGCAGGGAAAAGTAATTTTAAAATAATTTTGCAGCTTTGACAGGAGTTTAGCACCCTCAGCAGGCCTCTCTTTGACTGTACACACTTCAGTCAAGGGATTCGAGCTCCAGCAGACAGGATTTAGGACATCAATCCCAGCAACTGGCACTGAAGAGGAAAACTTTGTCACCATCTCAGCCTACCCCACAGTCAGCAAAGAATGCTATTTTATCCCAAGTTTTATCTTAATCATGGTTAGAAGGATGAAAATCCTTCTGTTCAAGAGCAGGAATTTCTGCTTGGAATTTCTGCTACTTCCTTCAAGAGCTCCACTGAGGTGGACTTTTGAAAGCTGTAAGAAAATTGGACTAGGGAACAAAATGGTAAAAAATAAAGAAAAAAGAGCAAAATGCCTTCTTGGGGGTGGAAAAGGAGCCCACAAAAGACCCTTCTTCTGCACCATGTGAATTCTGTTAGGGAAAACAGTAGGATAAATTACATCCTTTCAGCCACACTGGCACATGGAAATTCTTGGAGCAGCTTTGAGTGGGTCACTCCCACTGGAAAGCAGCACTCAGAGAACTTCTGCTTTGCTTGCCTTTGAAAACCAAGTCACAAACTCAAAAATAGAGAAAGGGAGAGCTTTAGCTAAGGTGAATCAAGTCTTCTGCACAGGGGAGTTGGATAGGAAAGAACTGTTCCATCCCTTAAGAATTTCTCTGAATTTATTTTTCCAACCCACATGGAAACCTCAAGGCTAAGAGCAAACATGAAACAAAAATATGCAAAACAATGCATATGCCAACAAAAACAGTTTGGGTATCATGGAGGGAGATTGTTTTGATCTTTCCCTGTTTGCATCTTTTTTTTTATATAAATATATAAATTATCCTGCATTTTGAAACAAAAGCTTTTCTGAACTGAAAAGAAAACAAACTGGAGGAAAATGTCAAAGACCTCCAAGAGCTTCAAATCACGTCATTCGTTTCCCAACGGATGTGATATTTTCCAACAGGAAGCAGCCTGAAGTTGGCATTTCCCAAGAAGTTTTAACTGTGACGCACTGGCTTTTTGTGGAGGGAGAGAAAACAATTTTCCTTCCCAAATCTTGACCCTCTAACACATCTTTACAGGGCTCTCTTTACAATGGGATTCCCTTTGATATGGGAGCCTGCAGGAACATTCAGAGCACTGCAAACAGTGGGTGCCACAAAATCCTCCCTCACAGGATGGGAACAGCTGGGTTTCCAAGAGGATTTCATCCCCATCAGAGCGTGGAGCCCAGGCAGCACCTCCCCACGTCCTGCCTGCCCTCCAACCCAGCCAGGATGGAGCTGTCCTTCATTTCTGAGCTGGTGAAGTCTTCTACTGCCTTCCAAGCAAGCAAACAAAGAAAATCCACCCTTTGCTCCGTGTGGTTTCAGCGGCGGGCAGCAAAACAACCCAAGCCTTGAGAGGGTTCATCCAGAGGTTGGCAGGAAGATTCTCTTTAATTCTATTTTAACAATACCGTGTTTCTTTTCCCCTTCTGAGTGAAACTTGAAGAGTTCCTGGAATGCCGAATTTTGGAAGAACTCGCCATTCTCCATCAGGGAAGCCCACCCTGCCACACCCCGCCCCCAGCAGGACCCTGCCCATTGCCCAGAACGATAAGCACATGGTAGAGATTAGAGGGACCACGACAGCCCCTGGCTACGGTGACACAGACAAAAAGCACACTTGAGATTAAAGCACACCTCCAAGCCTGCTCCATGATCCTGATAAAACCCGCTGCCCAGGAGGGAATTGCCCACTGCCTCTCCTCCAAGGTCCCACGCCCACACTCACACTTCCCCCTCCGCCCTCTCGCTCTGTGATTCCTCATCTCGACATCACCCCCTCTCCCAGGCCAGGCTTACTCCAGGATATTCCACTGAGCTCAGCTCTTGCTTCACCACCAGCGAGGAAGGAGTCTCTGCAGAAGGTTCCTGTGTGCCAAGGGGGGAATTTCCCAGGATCGTGAACACCCCTGGGAGCTGCAGGGGAGCCCAAAATGCCTGGTGTCATCAGGGCTGATCTCCAAGCCTGCATTCCCCTTTGGAGAAGAAGTTTATCCTGGCCAAAGCTGTTTGTTAGACCTGGCCTGGAGCTTTGCATCAGATCTGGGCTTGTGCACTTGCCTCTTCCTTGTCCCATTTGTATGCTTTTGTTTCCAAGACGTTTTCCTTTTTTTTTTTTTGCACTGTCAGGAGTTTCTTTACCAGTGTTTAATTGTTGTCAGCTGCAAAATGTTTGTTCAGCCTCTCCACCAAGCTCTTTAAATGAACGTCAGTGGCTGTCTTCCCTTGGACAATAATGAATGTATATATCGTAAGTGCAGACTATACAGAAAAGTGGCTAAGTCAAGGATCAGAGGGTTTTGTAAAGCCTGTTTATTTTTTTAAATAAGTTTGAGCATTTATATTTTACCACCATTTACGTGGTTTTGGGGAACCCAGATTGTGTCAAGATCTCATGCCAAAACAAGCCAAAAGTTGTTTGATTTCAACCTTTTCTTCCATGAACCATATTTTAAACGATACTTTGTCATTTTAAATGTTTTATTGAAACATGTACTGATGAAAAAAAAAGAAAAAAAAAACAAACAAAATGTCATCTTGACAAAAGATTTATACATGAATCAGAAAGTATTTATTTCAATTTTGTACCTTTCCATTTTAATACATTATAATGTATTGACTCAACTGAGATAATATAAACAGTTCATTTTAATAACACGTTTGCAGTGTGCTGTGTCTTCTTATTCTTTCCTTTCTACTCCACACTGAACACAGAGATTACGAAACCAAAAGAAATATTTTAGATCCTGGCAATCCTGAGGGTTTTTTAGACCAGAACACGACGTTGTCTTGAGCACAAGGCTCCAGGAAAACCAAATGGGCGCTGGGTCAGACAATGGGACGAGGTCTCCTGAGAGAGCAGAGGACCTGGGGATAAGAATGGTCCAGGGTTAGAGTAACCCACACACAGCTGGAAATCCCATTGCCTGCTGCTGGCTCTGGGTGATGTGACACCCTGTGGGGTCCCCAGGCAGGGAATGGCACCACCACCCCCCAACGTGTCCCGTTTCCATCCTCTGGCAGAGGTGTGGTCCCTGCATTGAGACCCCAGGTGAGATTCCCACCTGACCGAGTGTCTGACACCTTCCTGGCCCTCCTCATGTCCACTCACTCAACCCCTAAGTAAGGATTGACTCTCTCCTCCCCCAAATTCAATGCCTGTTCCTGATTTTCTTCACTCACCTCCTTTGTCCCCTCCTGCTCCTCCAGCCCCTGCCCAGGGAGGTGCATGAACCCCTCACACACACAGGGGGACACATCTCACACCACGAGCTGTGCTTTGGCTTCTCTGCTTTGTCCTTCGTCAGGGCACTCCCAGACAGCAGCACAGACTGGGAGAGGAACTCACTGAGGGCAGCCCTGGCAGAAGGATTTGGGGCTGCTGGTGGGGGAGAGCTGGACATGGCCCATCCCCGAAACCCCCCGTGTCCTGGGCAGCAGGGGAGGGGGGGATTCTGCCCCGCTCAGGTGAGACCCCACCTGCAGAGCTGCCTCCAGATCTGGGATCCAACAGCAGAAGGACGTGGAGCTGCTGGAGAGAGTCCAGAGGAGGCCACGGAGCTGCTCCAAGGGCTGGAGCCCCTCTGCTCTGGAGCCAGGCTGGGAGAGCTGGGGGTGCTCACCTGGAGAAGGGAAGGATCCAGGGAGAGCTCAGAGCCCCTTCCAGAGCCCTTTAGGGCTCCAGGAGAGCTGGAGAGGGACTGGGGACAAGGGATGGAGGGACAGGACACAGGGAATGGCTTTCCACTGCCAGAGGGCAGGGATGGATGGGATATTGGGAAGGAATTGTTCCCTGTGAGGGTGGGGAGGCCCTGGCACAGGGTGCCCAGAGCAGCTGTGGCTGCCCCTGGATCCCTGGAAGTGTCCAAGGCCAGGCTGGACAGGGCTTGGAGCAGTGAGATTCCTGCACTTTTCCATATAAAATGTCAAGTCTGGGCCACGAACCTCAGGCAAATGCTTTTGCAATGGGGTCTTTGAGGGTGGGACATGGAGGAAAAGGGAGAGAAGGGTAGGATATAGGGATGAGGCTGCAGACATCCTGGGACAGTGGGAGAAGCTGAGAAGAAAACTAAGGAAAGAAAGAAACTGAGAGGAAGGGTGGGAAATGAGACAGAAATAAACACCAAGGGCAGAATTCCAAGGGATTTTAACTCACACCAGGGCCAGAGCAGAACAGCAATCCTGGAAAAACCACCCTTCACCTGTTAGGGTGGGGAACAAACAAGTGAAGAAATTACTTTACACAGCAATTACTTCTCTCCTGCTGACACCCATCCCGGGACAACCTTGTGACAAATCAGGCTCCCTGCTCCCTCTCATCAATCTGCCAGCTTCCCTTTCAGCACTTTCCCTCATGATTTTCCCTGCTTTGCTGCTAACAAACAACTTCTGGAGAGGACAACTGCAGCTCAGTCCACAGCCTGGCTGCTTTTGGTGCTGTCCCTCAGCTGCCTGAGGAGCGATCTCCTGCCGTGTTACAGCACAAGGTAGGTAGCAGCTGCCTCCACCTCGACCAGATATTCAGTGGGAATTTCCTGGAGACTTTCCCAGTCTTTGGTTGTGTAGGAAAGCTCATGGAGAGGGTCAGCATGGCCACACCCAAGCCGCATGCTGGGACTAGAAAACAAATGAGTAAAACCAAAGAAATGTGTTGAAAAGGAGCGTGGGGTGAGCCAACATGAGCAGCTTTCTCCTGGTAGGATAAGTGGACACTAGGGAGGTCCTGGGGATGGGAGCTGAGCATTCCCAAGTGGAGGAAGACGGGGTTGGATGTAATTCAGCAGGACTGGTGTGGGTGGCACTGTCCTGCCCTGTGGCAGCACCCGCTTCCCGAGTGTCACCAGGAACGGAGACACTGCTCCAGGGTTTGTCCGGGGTACCCCTCAATTGATTAAACTGATTTTTCCAATTCTCTGCCTACAACTTAACAAACCCCCTGACCACGTGTGCATGTGCATTTTACCTGTTTGTGGATTTCTCTCTCTCCCTAGAACAAGCTGGGACCCGAGCGCTGCAGTAAAGTGGAGATTTTCTTCCCAAGCCGAGCACTCTCCGAAGTGCTCCAGAGAACCTTAAGCAAACCATGGTATTTACAAGCACTGGCAGTGCTGCTGCTTCCTTCAGCTGTGGATTTGGGAGTGTCTGTGGGATAAATGTGCCACGATAAATTCCCTGCCTCATTGACTCCACGATGGGTGAGCAAAGGAAAGCTCCAGCCCAGCTCCTGCTTTACAGGGAACAATTCCTTCTCAATATCCCATCCATCCCTGCCCTCTGGCAGTGGGAAGCCATTCCCTGTGTCCTGTCCCTCCATGCCTTGTCCCAAGTCCCTCTCCAGCTCTCCTGGAGCCCCTTTAGGCTCTGGAAGGGGCTCTGAGCTCTCTCTGGATCCTTCTCTTCTCCAGGTGAGCACCCCCAGCTCTCCCAGCATTATTCCTTGATGCTTGTGCTATCGTGGGCTTCATGGGGGAATCCTGTTCTTCCAAAGTGTGGAGAAGGTAAGGACAGGGACACGGACTGGCAGTGAATGACAGAGGTGTCCCCAGACCTGGCATTCCCAGTCAGTGTCAGTGGGGAGCTCACAGGACAAAGTGTAGACGAGAGAAAGGAAAACCAACGTGTAATTAAGGAGCTAATGAGCCCATCTTGGCTATTTTTGGAGCTCTTTTATTTTCCAGTGGTTGCTCAAACAGCCCCGAAATGACAGTACTGGGTCAGCCTTGAAAGTGCAGCTCCACTTTGAAAAGTGAGCAATGTCCTTGTGGGTTTCCCTCTTTATTTCTGTTCAAAAGCCCTAAATCTAATTTGCTGTGTTTACAAAGCTGAGCCCTGCTGGGACTGCAAGCAGAGCTGGTTCTGAAATCTTCAGAAGGAACCTCCATCCTGCCATGAGAACATCCCAGACAGCCAGGGCTAATGAATAAAACGGGCTGGAAATTGGCTGCATTAAAACAGTTTAAAACCCGGTGCAGGTCTATTTGCTTTCTTCACTGCTGACCTCTGTTTGCTGCTGCTGGATCCTGACAAGTCTTCAGCACATAATTCCTTATGAATAATATATCAAACACGCTCTGCTGGGCCTGGCATTTCCTCCTCCTTGTGGAAAGCGATGAACTTTCCTTGCAACCATTTGCAAATCCAAAAAAAAAAAAAAAATGATATCTGGGGCAGGGAGGTTTTGTTTAATTTTACCAGTTTCTTCCTGATATTTTTTGTGGGTCCTGTTGAAGTGAGCTACTGGCATCGCTTTTGTGCTGCTCAATATTAATTTTTGTGCTTCATGACCAGAGGAGTGATTCCTGCATCTACAAAAGTACCATTTTCTTCTTATCTCCTGTGAGTGGTAAATAACACTCAAACCCCTGGCAACAAATTTCTCGTGCAAATGAAATTTGCTGCCCAGTTGCTGCTCAGAAAAAGAACACAACGATGCTGGAAGGGGATTAATTTTGAAATCTGAACCAGCATCTGCAGGAAATAATTTTTTTTTTCGTTTCCCATCTCAGTTTGAGAAAAGCAAGTGAGTGTTTCAGGGGATTAAATGGGACACTTTATTTTGCAGAGTGAGCTGCACTTTACAGAGGAGCAATTAGCACAGGGTTGGGTTTGTGGTTAAGTCATTGCATCAGGCCTGAGGGAAGATGCTTTCTCAGATGGCTTCCTGAATTAATTCATAAAGTGATAAGATCTGGTGAACTGGAGGAGCCTTTGGGCAGCCACCCATCTCCCTTCCCATTCTGTGGTCAGGTCAAACAGTCCATCCACAACAAATGTGACCAAAGGAAAGACAATCCCAGCACCACTTAGCCATTCCCGGGTGTTCTGTACCCTGCCTGTTCCCCAAAATGCTCAGTTATGTTGATTCCTGCTTTTCCAGGTGGCACTGGGCAAGGAAACCAATCCACCCCTAGCAGCCTGCACTGCTGGAGCTCCTTTTCATTTCTGGACCAAACAAGCCCAGTTCATCCAAGCTCCTCCTCAGACCATCTTCTCCAATCATCTCTTTGTGTCCCTTCCTCTCCTGTCTGCTCCATACCCAGTTCATTCCTGATTTCCTGAAGAGCAGTGGCCAGATTTGGGCACGTTGTTACAGCTGTGGGGCTTTTCCATCTCCGACACTGGGAGCAATTCTCCCCTTCCATCACAGGTAATGGGTCCAGGAAAAAATTGGTTCTTTTGAACCATTTTTTTACTACAGGTTTTCATTT
>VZRO01003404.1:392427-426126 GCA_013397915.1 Daphoenositta chrysoptera | reverse complement strand
TGGGGCTGGGTTTGGGGCTGGGGTCGCTCCCGGGGCAGCGCTGGAGCTGAGCTCGAGCTCTGCCCATCCACAGCTCTCAGGGACCCTCCAGGAGAGGCCTGGGAGGTGGGGAAGGGTCTGGAGGGGCCAAATGAGGAGGGGCCGAGGGCACTGGGGGTGTTCAGGTGTTCTGACCTCTGACTGAGGTCAGAGCTCGCCGGGGCTGCAGCTCCTCCCGAGGGGCAGCTCCGATCTCTGCTCCCTGTGACAGGGACAGGGCCCAGGGAATGGCTGGAGCTGTGCCAGGGGAATTTGGGATGGAGATCAGGGAAAGGTTCTTCCCCCAGAGGGTGTCAGGCACTGGAACAGCTCCTCAGGGAATGGGCACAGCCCCGAGGCTGCCAGAGCTCCCGGAGTGTTTGGACAGCGCTCCCAGGGACAGTTTGGGATTGTTGGGGTGTCTGTGCAGGGCCAGGGGTTGGACTCTGTGATCCTGGTAGGTCCCTTCCAGCTCAGGATGTTCCATGGGTCTATGAATGTTGTTTAAATTTCCCTGATATTGGAAACAAAGAGGTTCACTTTGGCCTCTGAGGTGATGGAGAGCTTGGGCTCCCCATTTCTGACAGAACTTGCTGGTGTCAGGACACCCCTAACTGAGAGCTCGGGGTCTGCTGAAATCGTTTGTGGGCTGCAGGAAATAGGGACAGCACAGGCCAAGGACAAATGTGGTGTCCATTGGGAAATGAAGAGGTGAATTGAGGAAAACAAATCTGCATTTGCACATGGAATTTTCTAGGGATTTTCAGTGTAAACTTCGGTGCTCTTTTCTTCAGAATTTGTTAATTATTTTAATTGGACGTGGCAATAATAGACTCATTTGGAGTGGAGGGGACCTTAAAGCCCATCCAGTGCCACCCCCTGCCATGGGCAGGGACACCTCCCACTGTCCCAGGCTGCTCCAAGCCCCATCCAACCTGGCCTTGGACACTTCCAGGGATCCAGGGGCAGCCACAGCTTCTCTGGGCACCCTGTGCCAGGGCTTCCCCACCCTCACAGGGAACAATTCCTTCCCAATCTCCCATCCATCCCTGCCCTCTGGCACTGGAAGCCATTCCCTATGTCCTATCCCTCCATCCCTTGTCCCCAGGCCCTCTCCAGCTCTCCTGGAGCCCCTTTAGGCTCTGGAAGGGGCTCTGAGCTCTCCCTGGATCCTTCTCTTCTCCAGGTGAGCACCCCCAGCTCTCCCAGCCTGGCTCCAGAGCTTTGTCCTTCCTGTGCTCCCAGCCCATCTCTGGGCACACAGCAGGGGCTTCGATGGGAACTTTTCAAAATTATAATTAAAAACTTGCTCCGGGCATAGAATTCATCTTGGCAAAAGGGATTAGTAATGGATCTTTTTCAGATCATAGAGTGTCCGAGTGAAGAATTTGAGTTCTCCAGCCCTGGCACAGCTGCCCAGGGCAGTGCTGGAGTCCCCATCCCTGGAGGGATTGAAAAGCCCTGTGGATGTGGCACTTGGGGACATGGGGCAGTGGTGGCCTTGGCAGTGCTGGGGGAGTGCTTGGACTCGGTGATCTCAGAGGGCTTTTCCAACCTCAGTGATTCTGAGATTCCCTAAGGAAATGAGGATTTTCTCCACTGGATGGTGCTGCTCTCCCACAGTTCCATCGCTGTCTGTGGCATCGTTTTCGGAGCAGCCCAGAAAATTGGTGTTAAATTAGGAGCTGAATCTTGTATCTGGAAGTTCGTGCCTGGTTTCCTCTCCCACTCTAAAGACATCAATGAATAAACATTTCTGATAAATTGTTGCCTAATTAATGGATTTTGGTGTGTGTTTGGAAAGGGAAGATGATTTTATGTTTTCTGTCAATGGCATGGAGCTGTTCTTGGCTTTCTTAAATACTTCTCTAAAGATGAAAGCAAGTTTGTTTGGGTTTTTTTCCTGCATTTACCTCACCCTATTTTAAAATCAGAGTATGCTATCCTGGCAGAAATGTGAGGATTAAACCCACAGTGTTTGAAATACTTGGATTGCAAGTGCTGAGAAAGGGAAGGTCTCTTAATTTCAGGCTTAAGAAATACTCGTGTCTGGTGCCCTTGTGCTTTTGTTCCCAACATCCTCCCAGGAGCAAAACCTCTCAGGGGCTTCTCCACAGGGAGATATTCAGGAAAAAGCATAGAAATTCACTTTTGAAGTTGTGATTGAAAAGAAGGAAGCTGCTCAACCAGGGAGCATAAGATCCATCCAGTCCAGCCATTCCCCCAGCACTGCCAAGGCCACCACTGCATGTCCCCAAGTGCCACATCTGCTTGGTTTTGAAATCCCTCCAGGGATGGGGACTCCAACACTGCCCTGGGCAGCTGCTCCAAAGTCTGACCACCTTTTATCATGAAGACTTTTCCCCTCATATCCAATCTAAACCTCCCCTGGCCCAGCCTGAGGCCGTGCCCTCTGCTCCTGTCCCTGTTCCCTGGGAGCAGAGCCCGACCCCCCCGGCTGCCCCCTCCTGTCAGGGAGTTGTGCAGAGCCACAAGGGCCCCCCTGAGCCTCCTTTTCTCCAGCCTGAGCCCCCTGGTTCTCCATGGGGCCCCAGGGAATCCCAGTTTGTTTAGAAGTTAAAAATCAGAGACCACAGTGGTGCTTCCCCACCTTTTTTTGTCACGGCACAGGCAGGGCTTGGAGGAGGTGCTGCTCTCAAGGCTCCCTGGTGGGAATAATCCCAGAATCCCAGGATGGTTTGGGGTGGGAGAGACCTTAAAGCTCATCCCATTCCACCTTCCACTATCCCAGGCTGCTCCAAACCCCGTCCAGCCTGGCCTTGGACACTTCCAGGGATGAGGCCACAACCTCTGAGGTTAATAAGTTGTTTCCTGTAGAGAAGTGAACCAGGCAAAGGTTGGATTCCCCTCAGCCCTCGGACATTTAACCCACTGGAAAAGCTGTTTAGGGACTGTTTGGAGCTTCAAAGTTTCGGAAGTTTGTTTAAAAAAGCTCCCACCTTGAATTCTGACAGTTCCTTAAAAATGAAACAAAACTGGACAAAAAATGAGTCAAACATCCCTGTAATATTCAGTCCCTCTGGCCCAAATCCCAAATCTTGTCTTTTTGGGAACGATGACTTCCTGATTACATTGAAAACACCTCGTTGGATTTGGCTTCTCCCTGCCTTTGTGTGGCCTTGGGTTAACGGGTCATTTTTGATCCAGCATTTCCCATGGTGTTTAATGAAGTTTGTGATCTTCCTGCCTCCCATTCTTTGTTTGTCTTGTTTATTTAGGTTCCCTTCCTGCCTGGGCTTAGGTGCACACTTCAAGTGACTGCTTAACTGGGCTGGCTGCTCTTCCTTGATTTCAAGGAAGCTGTTCCTGGTGGGAAAGGCAACATGTGGGTCTGGGAGAATGTAATTTCTTTAGGAATCCACGTAGGACAAAGGAGCCTTGATTTTCCTTCGGATCACTTAACTCCTGCAATAATTTCTGGCAGCTTTTCAGTTTTCCCATAAACCGTTTTTGAGAAATCCAAAAGCTGAACTCCCACGGGTTTGTGTTCTGTGATTGGATTTTTGATTGGGCTTTTGTTAGGAAGGCAAATATTAAAATTTCTGGGTTCTGGTTGAAGGGAAGTCTGGAGAATGGATTTTGTCCAGAACTGGAAAGCTGCATCATAATCTCCTCCTCTGTAGATCCCATGTTGAAGCCAGATGTAAAACAAAATTGGAATAAATATGGAATTTACACCTAAATGGTAATCCTTAAAGCCTTCCCTGAACTCCAGCCCATCCTGAGGGACAACAACTTCCGTAGCAATCCTACTTTGGCATCTTCCCATTAATAATTAATATTTTCATTGGGCTTTTATTGTTGTTGTTGTGTTTTTTGTTTAGTAAATTTAACCCCCAAAATATGTTGAGTCTGCCATAAGTTTCTGGGGTATTTTTTTTGCAATGAAGAGCTTTGGTTGAACTGATCCAATACCAAGAACTCTCTGGGAATGCCAAAAGAGCCTGTTTGAATTTTCCTTCCTGCTCCAGCCCGGAGAAAGCAGAAGTGGTCCGTGGATCCACGAAACAGTGCCTGGAGCAACGATGACTCCAAATTTGGCCAGAAGATGCTGGAAAAGATGGGCTGGTCCAAGGGAAAGGTAGGATCTAAAGGAGAATTGTGAGCTGAAGGGTCTAAAACTGCCAGGGGACTCTCATTTGATTTATTCTCCTAAGTGCACAGAGAGTTTGAGCAGTGACAGATTTCTACACCGCGTTACAAAATCTTGTTTGTGCCTCTCCTGTTTTCCAGTTTCTCTCCATTCTTTGACAATTTAAATTCCCAAGTGAGAGCAGGAGTTGGAACATTAAATCAGGTTAAAGTGCCTTTAAACCCTCAATTCTCTCCCTGTTTTTGGTCCTCTTTAAAGCAACTCCAGGATCTGCTTTAATCTTTCACTTGGTTTTAGGGTGTTTTTTCTGATCTGTTCCTTGAACCCCCAAACTGCTGTGAGCTGTGTCCCTTCCCAGCTCCAGCCAGGACCTGGGGTCCAGGGGATTGGTTTCTGGCACAAATAACAACCTCCAGGTCAGCACAGACACCTGCAAGCTGCAGCTTTATTTTCACAGAGGTGCCTCAGCAAAGCTGAGATTTGGGGCTGCACATCTGAATGTTTAGTGATAAGAATCTCCACAAAACCCCCACTACCTTTAATTCTTCTTCAAGATTTCCTCTTCCAGAGTTTCCTTAAAAGGCATAAAATTAGGATAATTCTCAATTTTGTAAAGGCCTTAAAGCCTGGTTTTGGGTTTAAACTCTTGCCTCAGTTGTCTCACAACATTTTCCACTCAAGCTGTTGGATCTTCCTTGCCTTGTACAAGAAGGATTCACGTCTCCATTCCACTGCCAACTTGGACAAATGGAACTTTCCCTTGATCAAATAAAGGGGCAAAAGCCCATTGGGCAGGGAAATTAAGCTGCTTACACCAGTCCTGTAATTGGTTGTACTGGAATTGGGTCAGGGCAGGATGTGTGGCCGAGTGTCCAGCTTGCTTCCATATTTTTTGGTCAGCAGAAGTTTCAAGGCAAATTTTCCACCCCACTGACCAAATAAACTCTGCTTTGTTTGTAACAGCAACAGCCTTTTCCAAACAGGCCTCGTTCCTTCAAATATTGGATATCCCAGGATGTGTCTGAGGGCTTCTCTCCACAGCAGCAGCACATAAATGTTTATTAATTCTAACACGTTTGGCTGATGATTTGTGACAGATGAGGCAAAAAGCAGGTCAACACCAGGAACAAAGTTTTAAACCAAAAGCTTTGCCTTTTATTTTTCTAGCCTTGATCATACAGTTGAGAAAGATAACCCTGGACCTGAATATTGCTTCATACTAAACCACCCCGAAGTCATTTGCTCCAAAATTTTCATCCAATTACGAGCATGAATGAGGTGGAAGAAGTTGTGAACTTCCTGCTGGCTCCTGTCTGCTTCTCCCCTGCCCCTCCCTCCTCTCCTCCCATATAAATTTGTTCTGGGTTGTGTGTTCCATGTGGATCTGCCTTGCTCCCATTACCCTTCCCAGTGACAGAGGGATTTTTGGGATGAGGCATGTTCTTCTTATGTAGTGTCTTGTTTGAAAACTGGAAACGCTCTAGGCTTGCTCGGGAATGTCAGGTGGCTTCCTGATTAATCACCCAACTACTTCATGTTGTTGCTATTTTAGTGTTTTATAATGCTTTGCTGGAGGCTTAAGTAGTGAATTTAAAAAACTTTGTTGTGTGGTAATGCCTGTGAATGAATTCAGCTACAAGCAGGCAGGTTAATAGGAAGTTGTGATTTCTTGCTGTATTTCTTGGTGAACTATCTGACAATCCAAAAGCTCTAATTGCTGCTGTAAAATCCTTTCATTTTTTCCCTCAAATCCTCCTTAGGGTCTCGGGGCTCAGGAGCAAGGAAACCCAGAACACATCAGGGTTAAGGTGAAAAACGACGTGCTGGGATTAGGAGCCACCATCAATCACGAGGTGAGCACCAGACCCAGGGCAGGGAATGGATCCCATTTCAGCAAAAGCACAATTATTTGAATGGAATATTAGTGAAACCTGTTGTCACAGCTCGTGGTAGCACGTACCTAACAGGATTTTTAGGACTTTCCAACACAACTCTCATAATTTCATTTCACTTTGGGGTGACTGTAGGAGCTGTTGGTTTTACCACCTGTGGAGCTTCCCAGGGTCCTTCCCACCAACAAGGATTGGATATATCCAATTAATTTACTTCTAAGAGTCTTAATACCCGGTTTTGTAAAACTTGTGTTAGTTCTGAAGACTTCTGCCATGTATTCATGTGGGTGATATTTACAGGACAACTGGATTGCTCATCAGGATGACTTCAACCAGCTCCTGGCTGAGCTGAATAACTGCCATGGACAGGGTGAAACAGGTAGGTTCATGCTTGGCTCAGTCAGATGCTGGAAGCTCAGCAGAGTTTCCATTCTGTGTTTTAAAAGAGTTCCTGAGGCCCAGTTTGGTCTACAAATAAGATTAACAACTCCCCCTTCTTCCTTGGAATTACTGGGAGCCAAAGGATGTGTTGCCATCCATGCCCATGAATTTGTGGATCTCAGTGGATCAGTTTTGCTCTCAGGATTCAAAAAAAAAAAAGCTTTTTCTTGAGGAAAGGAAACATAAAATACTGAACTTGATTATTTTATCCAGGATCACAGTATTTGGGACGCTTTTCCTGGGCTGTACCCACAGGAACATTTATTTCTTTATGAAGCACCCAGAATGTGTCTGAAGGCTCACAGCAATCACTCAGCACTGCAATGCTTTGCCTTCCTTTTGCTAATGAACTGTCACACTTGGCTTCCATGCTCCAGTGGCTTCTTAAATACCTCCTTTTCCTGTCCTTGGAGAGCTGCTCCATAGCTTTTGCCTCAGAGTTCTGCATCTCTGCTTTGAGTGTGGTATAAAGTGATTTTTGTAGCCCTGGTGTTGAGCACACAAGTGTGGAAACTTTCCCAATAGGGCTATTTTTAAAGTCTTCTATTTTTGAAAAGCTTCTTACAAGTTGACCTTGTTTTGTGAAAATGGAGTTAGGAAGTTGTGGTGGGTGTGGGCTTACAGAAAGAATTGGTTTATCAAATGATTTATCATATCTCCTTTAGTTAAACTCAGTTTAAATGCTGATTTTTTATCTAAACACCTCTCTGGAGTGTTGTTAAACCAAGGGCTCCTGTTTGGACACAGCCTGTCCACGTGCTGCAGGAGCAGAATTGCCAGATTAGTGAATTTAGCAACTCTTCATTCATTCATTCTTAACCTTTGAGCACTGAAGGTTTTCTAGGAGAAACAGTGTAGAAAGAAGAGGAAGAAAATCAGTTAACAAGGAAGTTTTCTAATCCTGGAGAATTAGGATTAAAAATCTGAGCTTGTTGCCTCAAAACCCCTTTTTTAACTCGCTGTGCAAGTTGTCCTTGTGGAATCATGAGGCCACCCAGGACTCGCTGCTGTCACTCAGCTCCTCGAGAGGTAGGAGAGCATTTCATGGGGAAATTCCAAAAGTTCCTGTCTCCCTTTAGAACTAAATCCTCCCCAAGTTGCAACTTGAGCCCTGGGAAGCTCAGGGAGGTGTAGCTGGTGGGAAACCTGCAGACTGATGAGCAGAGAGCTGAAATGACTTGCCCAGGGCCACAGTGAGTCAGCACAGGCAGGTTCAGGGAGCAAGGCTTGGTCCTGAGCTCTGCACTCTTCCCTGGGTCACCTCATGCAAAGTGACCCTTGAAAACTCTTATTTCTCCCTGTTTCACTCAGTTCTTTTGGTCCTCTTAGGTGCTGGGACAAGTTTTCAATCACAAATTTGGGTGCACCTTGAAAATTCCAGGTCAGAGTCACGTTTGGTGATGTACAGAAAGGCATCGCTCTGAAACTTGGTTTTTTTTTGCAATTGTTGGAGCTGGCAAAACTCATCCAGAAAAAACTCTGCCTGCAGCTGTGCTGCAGGAGCAAATGTTACATTATTGGCCATCCTCCAGTTTCAAACTGCATTAAAAGTCAGCTGAAAAACTTCATTGTTCTTAAAGAAGTGGTGCAGTTGCCAGAGCTGGATTGCAATTAAGAGGTCGGAAAGGAAGGGACCCGTGGGGGTTGATGCCAACATTCAAATACCCTCAGTGTCTGTAGTTTTAGCTGTTTTTTCCTTTTTTTTTTTCTAGCTGAGCACCCAGTGAGGGCAGGTTTAGATTAGATTAAATATTAGGGAGAAATTAATCTGCTGGTGGGGAGGCCCTGGCACAGGGTGCCCAGAGAAGCTGTGGCTGCCCCTGGATCCCTGGAAGTGCCCAAGGCCAGTTTGGACAGAGCTTGGAGCCACCTGGGACAGTGGAAAGGTTTGGGACTACGTGGTCTTTTCCCACCCAAACCATTCTGTAATTCCTGGCTCTTTTGCTGGGAACCTCAGTGAGGATGCCTGTCCCTTTCCCATTGATAAAATGTGGTAACAACACCCTGCCTGTGCTTTGACACATCCACCTCGATCAGATTTGCAGCAGAAATGCCACTTTGGTGGCTTTATTGCCCTGACTAAATTGCTTTGAAAAGCACATTCATATTCCTGCAGTGCTTGCTCAGTTTGTCAGAGGAATTTCCAGTCCCTGGAATGTATTTCAGTCCCAGGGATGCATTTCCCTGCCCACTGCAAGTGCCAGCACGTTCTGTAGTGAAATTCCTCCCTGCAGGCACAAGGCGGTGCTGCTGCCCCTTTCCCTGTAGGAATAACCTGGAGGAAGAAGCTCTGTGGAAACCCTTTGCTGTGTAATGTTCCTTTTGCTACCAGGAGATTGGAAACTGCCCTCAAAGTGCTGCATCTCTCTCAGGGTATTTTAGTTGTGATGCTTGCTTTCCTCACAGACCCTTTTATTGACGATTTTTTGTTAAAAACTGATTTGCTGGTCCTTTCTCTTCTCATTAGGGCTTAATCTGTGAGTGAGGGGGTGGATCTCAGCCTGCTGGCCCTCAGCTCTCCTGCTGCAGGCTGAGGATTTCACTTTTAGCTCAGGGATTCTGTCGTCAGGTGGCACTGCCTGACAAACAGGGAAGTGCTGGAATTCCAGTGTCAGAAAAGCTTGGGCTGCAGAGCTTTCCAGGGTGGGATCAAATAAAAAAAGTGACTCAACTTGGCCCTCGGGGTAGGGGTTGATCTCCCTACCCATCCCACTGGGAGGAAAAAACCATCTCAGCAGAGTAGCCTTCTCTGGAGTTACAGAGCAGAGACTCTGGTGCCTCTTTTCAGAACTACTAAGGCAGTAATTAACTGTCCAGTAGGTTAATTCTCTATTTCTGGCAATATTTTGTAAATTAACAGGCTCTGTGGCTGCAAAGAGAACATTTGTAGCCCTAAAATAACCTGCCACAGCACAGGAACGTGATCTCTGTGCTGTTAAATAGTGAGGTTAATCCTTCACGTGGCTTTAACCTGCTCTCAGTCTCCCAAAATACTCCTGAGTGGCTCTGGGACTGAGCCAGCCCCAGAGACCATTCCCAGAGGACAGTTTAGATGCAGTCCCTCTTCTGGAAGCCTGGAGGATGAGATAATAGGGATGTGGCAATTTGTTCTAGCTGGCCTCAGGGACAGAAAAGCTTTGTCACCATTCAGTTTCCTTACACAGATGTATCAGCTTATGTCCAAATAAAGGTATTTTGTGTAGGGTTAGAAATGAAAATCCTGTGGGTTTTTTCTCCCCCCATTTTTGCTCAATCAGGTTCAGTCTTTTATTTCCTACTATTTTTTACATCTTTCTCAGACTCTGGTGCTGGAGATACTCTGTGAAAACAGCACTATTATTATTTTCTGACCACAGAGATGGATTTGCCTGTGACCTGGAGTACCTGTATCTGTTTTTTCAAACTACATTGGATTGGAAATGGGAAAGAAAGGGGATGGAGCAAAAAAAAAAAAATCAAACATTGACATATTTCAGACAAAACTTAAAATGCTTCCTTCAGTAATATTTTATGATATGTTGTTGACTGGATTTTGAGAGAGAAAGTTGAAAACACTGATGTTTGAATTTGGTGGTTAAAGTGCCTGTCACACAGCTGGACCCTGTTTGCTTGGGGTTTTTTTTTTTTTTTTTAGAGTCCTCATTGAAAAAGCAGAAAAAGACATTCAGCCTCGAAGAAAAATCCAAATCTTCCAAGAAACGTGTCCATTATATGAAGTTTGCCAAAGGTAAGAGGAGTTTTGTTGTTTCATAAGCCCTGGCCAAGATTAGAACAAACCCTGCTCAAGGCGATCTGTTGCCTTTTGGAGCCTAAATTTGGCAGATAAAACCTGGGTTTAGAAACACCCCCTGCAGCAACTTGCTTAAAGCTCTAATGTGCTGTTCCTCTTGATTTTGGGCAATTTTGGATGGCCTTAGGCTGATGTTGGGAATAAAGCAATCCCTGAGGGAAGGAGCTGAGTGAAGGAGCAGCGAATATTCCGAGCGGTCGGGGCGTGGGCAGGGATAGGAGCAGGAGGCAAAGGTGAGCTGGGGGTGACTGAGGCATCTGCGTGGCACTAACCCCTCAATCCCCAGTAACCCCTGCTCAGAGATCATGTGGAAGAGATCAGGGATCAGATTAAACCTGCATGAAGGAAGAGGAAAGCCCTCTTACATCGACCAGATACTTTATGGGATAAATTAGGGCAGCCAGAAGAACTCTGTCCAGAATTTGTGGAGTTGAGTAGTTTCTTTCTTTCTTGGAGTGATGGGATTATTTGAGTCAGGCCAGGTTCTGGCCCTTGCCAGTTGTTCAGTCCTGTCCCTGTTGCTCTGTTCCCCTTTCACACGGTGTGTGTGCCTGTTCCAGGATCAGTTTCCACTAATGGCTGATTTATTAAACTAAAAGCTCTGTGTAATGTTTTCTGACAGCAAATGCCTCTGCTAAAACAGAGCTAATTGATATCTGAATGGAAGCCAAATTTTCATATCGGGGATTGGGATTTTTGGTGGACTAATTCGACCTTGAAGTCCCAAGCTGTTAACATGAGCCTGCCACTTTATGACATTAAACAATTAATTTGGTTCAGGGCTTGCAAGTACAGAGGCCATGGCCTGCTTGAGGTAGTAGCAAAGAGGATTTATTTTGATTTGGATTTAACCTTTTACTAAATATAGAGGAAAAAAGAAGTGTCTTTTGAGCATGTAAAATACAGCTCAAGGCTTTCATATTCCCAATATCCCCGATTGCTTTGGTCACGTTTCCACGTGGCCTGACACAGGGAAATTGTCCTTTTTCAGGGAAAGAGGAAAAGTTATTTGAGAAAGGCTCATGCTGTCGTGGCCCCTGTTGTTGAAGTCCAGTCCTGCTTCCTTCCAGACTAAACAAGACAAGCTCACACAAAAGCTGGAGAAGGGAACAGCGACGGCACCAAACGCGGCTTCCGCTCCCGGGGCTGGTTTGGAGCCTCGCTGCTGGAGGAACAGCCACCCCTGCATCTGGGAAATACACCCCAGCCTCAGATTAAAACACTGATTGCAGCTGCTGTTCTAGTAGCTGCTCCCCTGGGATGCTGCAGGAGATTTGGGCTGACAGCTGAGTTGGTGTTCAGAGAGGGAAGGAATGGGGGATGCACCCAGGGGGAGGCACGGAAAGGAAGCGTAGCCTAAAAACGGGAGCAGGAGGATTTTAGGTGTCACATTCCAAGCCTTGGGCAAGGGAAAGGTGAAAACAGCCCCAGTCTGATCCAGCTTGCTTGGACAAAGCCATTTAGAGGCTGTGCAGTGAGGCAGCAGGAAGCTTCTCTAGGCTGATGTGTCTCTTTACCCTCTGGGGGCAGTTGAGGATCCCAAGAAGAAGAAACAGGTTGAATAGTCAGATTTGGGGATTTGTGTTTTTTTGGCTAGTACAAGATTAATTTTGACGTCAGTGATTTTGGGATCAGAAAATCAAGTGATTTAAGACCCCAGCAGACTCTTAACAAGTTGAGCTGTCTGGGCTAATTTTGTTTCTTTAACTTTTGCTGACCTTTTCCAAAAGAATTTTCTGACAGAAGCAGGGGACAACTCAACAACTTCTGCACTGTGGAACTGGCTAAATCTGTGCCTGTATCTCTGAATATCACATCACACCCTCCTGCTTCCCCCTCCCTGCTCCATGTCTGATATCCAGCTCGCCACACAACAATCAGATGGGAATAATGGCCCTCCTGGAAAGCTTTGCTTCACCCTTGAAATTGTTTTGAGTTGGAATAATCCAATGTGTGGCAGAGATGGAGGTTTTGCTTTTCAGAAGCAACATCAAAAATCGAAGAAAAGTCCCCACTGAGTAAAAATGGATTTTCTTTTCATTGTGTGGAGGAGCTGTAACTCCCTAATTGTGTCAGAAATGAGGAATCCTTGTGAGAATCCAGAGATCCCAGTGCATACACACATCTCCTCATGTGTACCTTCATTTATTGGCTTTAGCATAGAACCACAGCATGGTTTGGGTTGGAAGGGACCTTAAAGCTCATCCCATTCCCACCCCCTGCCATGGGCAGGGACACCTTCCACTATCCCAGGTTGCTCCAAGCCCTGTCCTACCTGGACTTCCTGATTTTTGTTCACCTCCAAGAGCAATTCCTCTCTGTCTGTGGGTCACTCTGATACCAAAATGCATCCTCAGATGTGAAGGTTTGGGTTTTTTTCCTCTCTTTACCCCTTCCAGGTAAGGATCTCTCCTCACGCACTGAACAGGACCTGTCCTGCATTTTTGGGAGAAGACAGAAGAGTGCCAAGACCCAGGTAAACAAGAATCTTCTTCTTTCTCTTGTTTCCTTGTTTATCATCCCTTAAACAAAACATCCAAATGTCTTTCTGCCAATGTGTTTTTTTTCTACTTGAAGGGCTGTGCTTGAACTGTGAGGAAATTAAGAGTAAATTTAATCCCTGGTTTTGTGGATTATTGTGATGTAACTTCTTTGGGGTTGGGGAACTCCAGTATTTTAATTTTTTGTTAGGAAATGTACATCACAAAGAAGAATTTTGCGTGACCTGGTTGGACTTGATGCTCTCAGAGGTCTTTTCCAACTGAAATGATTCTGTGGAAGAGCCATAAATATCTAAAATAAAATTGGACATTCAGTAACAGCTAGGCAATCTCCACAAACTGCCCCTGTTTTCACAAAAATTGGGGAAGGCTGAGCCAGCTGCAAAGGATTCAGAGGTGGCTGGAACAGTGATAAATATTTAATGAGAAGACCTTTCCCCTGACTTTGTGTAACGAGATCAAGGTTTGGACCAGCTTTTATTTTATTTATGTGTTCATTAGCATAAAATAACTGTGACATGACCAACATATCCAGAAAAATTCTTTGGAAAAAATAACACCTGGAAAAGCACAAATGAATGTGTTGCAGGAATTGCCCTGTTGGTTCCAAGTTCTTGGAAATCTCTGGTTCTAAGGGAAAAATGGGGCTTGAGTTGAGTGGAAATTTCTGTAGTGTTTGACACCTTGCTCCTGGTGCTCTTGGAAATTGTTGTGGAACTTCACTCTGGGTCACTGGGAGCAGAAATAAGGATTTGGGAACTTCCCATCCATGAGAGCTATTGGAGCTCTCAAATCCTGTGGATAAACTTGAGCCAGGGAGCCCTGTTGGTTCTGATCACCTGAATATGCCACTGCTCTGCTCCTTGGCTCCCTTGCTTGTCAGATCAATGGGAAGCAGGACAAACTGGGATTTAAAGCAGCTCAGCACTGCTGGGGTGGAGGGAGCAGATTTTGCCCACCCTTGTGTAGTTTCAAGTAGCTGATCTTGTTTTCTCTGTATGTTCCACATCTTTTGAAATTCAGGGTTGGAAAGTTGCTTCTTCTGGGACTTTTTCCTGCAGAACATTTGCTGTTTTGTGGATAAGCACTGCCAATCACATGGATTTTAGGAAGAAAGTCTAAGTGTGTGCATGTTTTTGCCAGTCCCTTGACAGATGCAGTGGCTGGCTGATGGCTGCTGTGCAGATTTCCTGACATGGTTCAAGCTTCTGGCAGAAAAGTCACAGACTGTTCCCTCCTAAGCACCCAGATTTCCCCATGCAAATCCAAGCAGGAGGGAACAGAATTTGGAGCTGCATTGTTGTCTTCTGGCTGCTGCTGAGCAGCCACAGGGAGAGGAAGCCAGAGGCAGCACAATTGCTTCCCCCAGCTCCCCCTTCTCCTTCTCTTCATGGATCAGAGATCTGTGGAGTTTGCACAGAACAAAAGTGCATTGCTCGGGCCCTCCAGCTCTGAGCAGTTGCATTTCACTGCACCCATGAACTCTTTACAATCCATTTTTATCATGTTCCAGAGCCTGGTCCTTAAGGTGGCACAAAGGGAAGTGCCCCGTGAGGCTTTGCAGGAATTCTCTGTGTTTGAAATCCCTGAGCTCTGGACATTTCCCTGCTGTGGCACAGAGCTCACTGCAGGAGCTGGAAAGTGCTGCCATTCTCCTGCAAGCGAGTTCTTCCTGTGTGGAGATGATGTAGAAGAGCCCTGGTGCCCAGCAGTGCTCTGGGTTTGCCTCCAGGTTGTGGTAGGCTCCAGTTCCCTTCTGATTTCAGCTCCTACAACCCTGGGCTGGTTTCCCTCTTCACAGGATAAGGACTTCCACACTTCCATCAGAGCCAGAAGTGCTCCTATCAATGGATCTGATTGCAGGTTCCCAGCTGTGGTTGTGATGGAGATGATACATGGAAGATGATCCTGGAAAAGTTGCAGCAGTGACAGGAATCTCGTGGATTTAACAAGACCAAGTGCTGGTGCTGCATCTGGGCTGGAGCAGCCCCCAGGATCAATCCAGGCTGGGGATGAAGGGATGGAGCAGCCCTGGGAGAAGGACTTGGGGGAATGGGTGGATTCTGCACAAGGAGAGGATGGAGCTGCTGGAGCAAGTCCAGAGAAGGCACCGGGATGATCAGAGGGATGGAGCAGCTCTGCTGGGAGGAAAGGCTGAGGGAACTGGGATTGTTCAGCCTGGAAAAGAGAAGCTTCAGGGTGACCTAAGTGTGGCCTCCCAGTATCTGAAAGGAGCTACAAGAATGATGGAGAGAGACCATTTACAAGGGCCTGGAGGGGCAGGACAAGGGGGAATGACTTCAAACTGACAGAAGACAGAGTTAGATGGGATACTGGGAAGAAAATCTTTTCTGTGAGGGTGAGGAGGCTCTGGCACAGGGCGCCCAGAGAAGCTGTGGCTGCCCCTGGATCCCTGGCAGTGTCCAAGGCCAGACTGGACAGGGCTTGGAGCAACTTGGAACAGTGGAAGGTGTCCCTGCCCATAGCAGGGGGTGGATCTGGATGATCTCTAATGTCCCTTCCAACCCAGGCCATTCCATGATTTTATAGCTTGAAGTCCTGTCTCTGAGGCTCTTGCTGAGGTATCATCTCTGTTCTCAGAGGTGCAGTTTGAGAATCATTCAGCTCACATTGATGTGCACTGAATGACCTGCCAGCCCCCAACAGAGCTGCCATTCCACTCTGATCTTTTGACAAAGATTTTCAGCTTCATTCTTTTTCTCTTATTTCTGTTGGTTGGGATCAGAAAAACTTGGGTGTAACTTCATGGGAAGATGCAGGAACTGCTTTTTGTAGAATCACAGGATTGCTGAGGTTGGAGGAGACCTGGAGGTCTCCAGAGGAGTCACCCTGCTCAGGGTGAGCTATGGCAGCTTCTTCAGGACTCTGTCCAGAGTTTTGATTATCAGCCTTCCTTAAATCCTCCAGTTTAAACCTGCGACATCATTTCAGTGGGTGGATGAAAGAGATCACTTAAGGGGCAGAAGAGATCACAGAATCATGGAATTGTTAAAGTTGGAAAAGACCTTTACAATCCTCAACTGCAAGCCTGTTCACCCTAAACCATGTCCTCAGGTGCTACAGCCACATGTTTCTTGAACACCTCCAGGGATGGTGACTCCTCCACTTCCCTGAGCAGCGTGTTCCAGTGCCAGACAACCATATCCATGAAGGAATTTTCCCTAAATCCAACCTAAACCTCCCCACTGTTGCACTAGGTCTGGCTGGTTGGCTTAGTCACACTAAACTGCCTTTAGAAGTTAGGAAAGGGGAGGAAAAAAGCAAAACACAGAGAATTCTGTCTGTGCTTGTGGTCCAGGGGGAATCAGTGGGAGGACTCAGGGCTGAGTGATGGTCTCTGGACCAGCAAGATAATCCTGGCTCTTCTGAAGTGCTTGTCAAAAATCTGTCACCCCTGAACTGCTGCAGTGATAAACAGGGTCTCAACAGATCAGATGTGTCCCTGTTCCTGTTAGTCCTGGCCACTCTTTCCCAGTGTGGTCATTAGGAATCATTCCATGATCTTGACTTTGGCAGGAGATGCTCTGCAGGAGCTTAATCTGAGCTGTCTTAACTGTGGGGCTGATCTCAGATTCACTTTTTACCTGTCTCAGTGGCCAAGGACTGATCTGGTCATGGATCCTTTCTCTTGTTTCGCACCAGCTCTGCAGCAGTAAGTGGGGAATGTTGACATTTGGATTATCTGCCTTATCAAAGGAAGAGGGAGTTGGCCAGAGGATTGTAAAGATTGCAAAAGAGGGGAATCGCAAAGGATGTGGAAGGAAATGCTGTTTGCTCCTGAGGGTCAAAAGGAGTCTCTCTAGAAGTAATAAAATTACAATACAAAGTTTTGATGGTTCTGGGATATGTGTTACTAATCAGAGGCACTTGCAACCTTTAATTCTCCTGAATGTTCAACATAACTGTCCTTTTTTAAAATTATTTTTGATAAATCACGTGTCCAACTCAAACCTCCTTAATAAACTACACAGGGACCTTTGTTTAAAACAAACCAAAAAAAAAAAATACAAGTCAAAAAAGGAGGTGGGGAAGAAAACAATGGCTGGGCTTCAGAGTGGACCTAAATTGAAAACGTCTGCAGTTTTTCCCAGGGAGAGCAAGTGATCGAAAATATTGAATTGTAATTATGATGCTCTCTGGAGACCTGCAGTGAGGACCTGTTTTGCAGGGTAAGATCTGCCAGACTTGTTTTTTGCCCCCACTTTCCCTGTGATTTTCTCACTTGCTTAGGAACATTGGGAGCTGGGGAGACAGAAAAACAAATTCCATTAGTTCCTATCTGGTTGAACTTCCTGGAACCCCCACTATTTTTTTTGCTTCTCAGAATTTCCTTCCTCCATCCAGCTGTGTTTCCTGATGAAGCCTTATCACTGGAGAAAATGCTCCTGAGTGAGGCTGAGGATTTGGGAATGAGTTGCAGACGGTCCCAACTTGGTTGCTGAACAACATGATTCTGGCACTGATTTCACTCTGGGGGCTGGGGGAGCAGCTCTGATTTGCTCAAACCCTGTTGGAGATGCATAAAAACCTGAGTGTTTTGCATCCATCTCACATCCATGGCTCAGGCTATTCCATGAGTAATCTGCTTCCTCCAAATTTGTGTAACTTGGATGTAAAACCTGCGTAAGTTCCCTTCAGCCACCCAATCCAAGTAGCCCGAAAGTCTCGGGCTTGCAGTGATTTCTTCCTTGTTAGGCATTAGAAATGGAACTGTCCACCCCTGGTGCTTTTTCACTTTTTTTTTTTTGGTTTTGTTTTGTTTTTTAATCAGGAAATTGTCTTCTGACACATTTTGCAGAACTTCCTCAACTGACTTATATTTCCCAGCACTTATCAGAAAAGCATGTTGGCTAATCTTAAGGGACATAGCTGAAAATCCATTAAAGTCTGGCTCTGCCATGGGCTCCCTGAAGTTGTGGGTGAGCTGATATCATTCCCTGCACCTCGACTTTCTCTCTCCAGAATACCAATCATGATATTGGTGTTTGTGGGGTTGCACAGTTGCAAGTTGCAAGTTTAATCTTAGGGTTTTTTTTCACCTGTGACCAAATTCGTTGCAGGGTTAGCACATAAATTAATTTGCTGTTCCCTTTTTTGGCAATGCCAGGGAAGAAAAAAAAACAAAAACCTGCAGAAGAGAAAAATGAGTTACAAATTAACACAGATTTTTCACCGTTCTGCTTTGGAGACCACAGTTAGCATGAGGTATTTGGGACTGAGAAGCAGAACAGAAAAAAAAAAAATAAGAGACATCAAAAACCTGGAGAGAGTCCAAAAGGATTTAGTAAAATGGGAGACAGGGTTAGAGGGCATGTCCTAGAAGGAGAGAGTGGAGGAACTGGATACGTTCATCTCAGAAAAGAGGCAGAAAAAAGATGACCTCTCTGCCTATAAATATCTGGGGGTCGCGGGGAGGGAGGAGCAGAGGAAGGGAAGGGACAGTAATCAGAGTAGGCAAAAGCCAGGAATGGGACTGGGGGGTGAGAACTTCAATTAGAAAGAGGAAGACACAGACTTGCTCTTCAGCAGGCTTCCTCACAGTGATGTCAGCAGGGCACTGGAGGAGTCTCCTGAGGGAAATCCCAGCTCCTCAGTTTTTTTTGCCAAGAAAAAAGATAAATTTAACACTTTTAGACCCGTTGGGATGGGCAGAGAAGGATCAGTTTAAGTCAAACATCTCCCAAAAGGCATTCTGTGAGAGGCTCTGGTACTGAAGTTGGATTCCTGTGGTTGAGTTGTTCTTGGATTCTGGGTGGCTGAAGGAGATGAGCTCGTGCTGGAATCCCTAATCCATGTCCATGGATCTGTTTGCCTTCCCTGTCCAGTCATGAAATATTTTAGAGTCTTAATACCTTTCAAATCTCTGCTGCTTTGACCAGTGTGTTTTACTTGCTTCAGAATTTTAGTCTCAAGTGGTAGGACAAGGGGGAATGGTCTTGAGATGAAGTGGGGGAGGTTCAGATGAGGTATGAGGAAAAAATTGTTCCTTGTGAGGGTGGTGGGGCCCTGGCACAGGGTGCCCAGAGAAGCTGTGGCTGCTCCTGGATCCCTGGAAGTGTCCAAGGCCAGGCTGGACAGAGACTGGAGCAACCTGGGACAGTGGAAGGTGTCCCTGCCCGTGGAAAAGGGTGGAATGGGATAAGCTTTAAGATCCCTCCCAACCCAAACCATTCTGTGATCATTATCAAGGGATTTTTACAGCCCCTGTAGTACTGCAGGAACTTTTTTGGCCTCTCCAGTTCTGCTGTGCACACCACCACGGGCTCTCACAGCCAGAAGGGTCAAAAAGAAGAGAAAAAACCAACCCAAAGCCAAGATTCTGCCAGCAGTGAGCAGTGCAAGGCCTTTGCCTGTTCCTAAGGAGCGGTCAGGACAGGCTGGTGACACAAAATCACAAGGAGGACAACAGGGCAGTACAGCTGAAGGGCTAAATCACAGAACCACGGGATGGTTTGGGTTGGAAGGGACCTTAAAGCTCACCCAGTTCCAACCCCCTGCTCAGGTGGTCCAGGTAGAGCAAATCTGGCAGCACAAACCCGTGGAAAGTGGATCTAAAGCCCTGTTGCTTTGAGCTGGTAACTTGCAACATCCTACATAGCAAGTCAGAAAATTAATAAGGCTCAAGGTGCTAATTTGGGCCATATTTTTAATGTTTTTCCATGCAGATGAGATTGTTTCAGGAATACCAGGAAGAATTCCTTTAGCCAGCATTCTGTCCTAGTTGTGCTTTTGATAAAAAGGAGGAAGAGCAAAGTATTGATGTTTTGTTGCCTATTCTATAAGCACCTTGTTAATCAACTGGAGGATAAATTATTGCTGTTCAGATATCAGGAGAGAGGGAGAGGAGGAGATATCTCCTAATCTGGAAGAAAAGGTGCTTTTTCTTTCTTTCTTCATTGGAGAAGAGTCTTGCCTCCACATTTGTTCCTTGGGGGGGTTGTTAAGGAACAGAAACAAAACTGGGGGGAGCTCTTTTTGATTTATCTTCTCTCCCTTCCTTTTGGTCACTTCCAGAGGCTTAAAGAGCCGAGTTGGCTTTAATGTGTTACCATTAGAGACCAGGCATTAGCTGGAATAACCCATCCTGCCTCACAGTGAAAAATATCCCTTGATTGGCTAATTAATCAGTCAAAGGGGAATGACATGGCCCTCGGCTTGAGGGACTCTGCTGCACAGGTAAACAGGTCATTGATAAATGGTTTACCCACAAATTCATATATCAAGAAAACTTAGTCATTTTTTAACTACACTTGGTGTGAAAGCTGTGCTGTGTTTTTTGGAGGTGGATTTTTGCTGCCTTGGCTTTTTTTTTTTTTTTTGCATTCTGGGAGCTTTTAGGCTGTGGAAGTTTGCAAGAGGAAAAGGCCAATCAGAACTTTGTCACGATTGGAGTTCTTCTGTTTTCAGAACTGGAAGAAAAAAGAAACCTCAAGAATTTTTTTTTCCCTCTCTCAAAAAGAGGAAATCATTGACATGGCTTTGTGTTGAGATTGAGTGGGTCTGAAATCAGGATGGCTCCGTTGCTTTTGTCATTTAAATATCCTGAGGCTGCTCAGTTGGTCATGTCCAGTCCACAGGCACTGCATGGGCAAAAAATAGATTCATAAATGGGTCTGATGAAATAATTGGGGAAAATCTATGGAGTAAGAGGTAGGTCTGTGTTGGTAAAAGGCTTTAACTGACCTGGTTTCCTATTGGCTTTTGGTATCTCTCTGCTGGACCTTGTCATCTGTGTATTTTTAACACCTTGTCCTGCAAAGGTGGTTCTCCAGTGGGATTCTTCATTGAGATTTGAAGGAAAAAAGAGGGGTAAAAAAAAGAAAATGAAAAGAGGAAGCAAGAAATCCAGGTCTAAATTAAATTGCATTAAAATGTGGTTTAGAAACACTTTTTTCCATGGGGTAAATAGGGTTAAAGCAATGGGAATCGTGTAAGGGATCACAAAACAATGTTTGGCATAGCTGCTTAACTGGGTGCTCAAAACGAATCCTAATTGTGCTTTTTTCTTGCAATTGGTTTTTTTTTTCTTTTTCTTTTCTTATTTAACTGTGTATAATGTGATAATGTAACATACCAGTACCTAAGAATATGGGTTTGGCTACTAAGGAATAAACCTCACCTTATTTTTGTCCTGTGTAATCCCTTCCTCCAAGCAGCCCTTGCCATGGGCCTGAGCTTTACAGACCAGCCTTGTTTTGTTTTTCCTTTTAAAAATATTTGTCTGATCAAAGAGCTTTCCTTAAAAAAAATAAAATTAAAAAAAAAACTCCAGTGCAGCCGTTCAAAACAAGGAAAAGTACCTTTTTTTGATCCTATCATAACAGGATTTGTATATGGAAGTGTGAACTAAGCAGGTGGCTTCCTGTTGATTTTTAAGCCAGGTGGGCAAGTTCTTGGTGATGAGTTGATCTCCTTCCCTGCCCTGCTTTCCCTGGGGCAGGGATGTGCTTATTCCTGTGTCTGGAGGAGTGGGATTTGGGCTGACAACTTGTAGGGATAATGCTGCTGTGGGAATGAGAGAGAAACAGCAGCTTGTTCTCACACAGAAATCAGGGGTTAGGATACATTTTATAACCTCTAAGGTTGCAGCTGGATCTACTCGAGCAGCCTGCAAGCACTGGGTGTTCACAGCAGTCTGATTTTTGCTGACTTACTGTCATTAAAGGGTGTCTAACCTTCCTCCAAGGGTGTCTTCTGATTTTTGGCTCATCAAACTGGTTATGAAACTGCTGGTTGGTTCAGATGGGTTAAACAAACCAGAAGCAGGAGCAAAAGAAATGATTCAGCCCAAGAAAGTGCTTAAAATCGAAAGAAACAAGCTTTTCCACTTCCAATCCTGTATTTCAGCTTCTCTGCTGGATTGTTCTTTCTTCAGCTGTGACTATTTGCATTTTTAACTCTCCAGTCAGGAGAAATATCTGGTGCTGGAGAGTGACTTGGTGGTAAAGCTCCCCACCAGTGTCCAAACTGGTCCCTCCTCTCTTGAGCTCCCTCCAGCTGCCTGGCCTGGTTGCAAACGTGGCCATTTGAACTTAGTTTGGGCTTATCTAAGGTTTCCCAAGGTTAAGACAAGGTTAAGAAATCCAGTGTCTGTTTTTCACCACGTCTGCAGCCTCGCTCTGCAAACCACCATCAATCCCAGCGTGTTTCCTTTGAAACAATTACAGTGTTGCCATAGGGAGAAGGACAAATGTGACAAAAGTGCTGATTAATGTCATTAATTTGACCATCTGTTAATAACTGTGTGCATCCCTCAGCTGAGGAAAGAGGAAGAGGATGATGGGGAAGACAAATCGTGCAGGGGGAGAGTTGGTGCCTTCTGTGCTCTGTTGCCTTTAACATCAGCTTTAAAAGATATCGGGATCCTGGTGATGAGGATTTGCTGTTCTTCCTCACGGAATACTCTGTGGGAAGGGCCTCAGATTTGGTGTTAAGGATGAATATTGTCCAATTTTGGTTTCTTGAGAGAGCAAGGACTTGTGGGCCTGTTAGAATCACAAGGATGCTCCAAGGGCTGGAGCCCCTCTGCTCTGGAGCCAGGCTGGGAGAGCTGGGGGTGCTCAGCTGGAGAAGAGAAGGATCCAGGGAGAGCTCAGAGCCCTTCCAGGGCCTAAAGGGGCTCCAGGAGAGCTGGAGAGGGACTGGGGACAAGGGATGGAGGGACAGGACACAGGGAATGGCTTCCCACTGCCAGAGGGCAGGGATGGATGGGATATTGGGAAGGAATTGTTGGCTGTGAGGGTGGGGAGGAGCTGGAATAGAATTCCCAGAGAAGCTATGGCTGCCCCTGGATCCCTGGAAGTGTCCAAGGCCAGGTTGGATGGGCTTGGAGCAACCTGGGACAGTGGAAGGTGTCCCTGCCCATGCAGGGGGTGACACTGGATGGTCTCCAAGGTCCTTTCCCACCCAACCCATTCCATGGTAACAACTGAAATCAGCCACAGAAAAGGCAGCCAAGGGGGGAGTTCAAGAGTTTTGCTGATTTGGGCAGAGTTTGGATACTCTACTGAACAGATTCCAAAATTTCCGTGCAGGCAGCAGGGTCAGAACTCTTCCCTGCACTGGATGAAGGGATGTGAATCCCCGTGTGGTGTGTAGTTTGTCCCTTCTCCCCTTGGGGACATTTGGTGGTGCCCTCAGGTGTTTGGATTTGCAGATTCACAGCACCACAAACCCAGGGGAGGACAGGCTGGAGGCTGGGCTGGTTTAGGAGCAGAAGATGCTGCTCTCTGTGGTAATTCCTCAGAAAGTTTTGGGTGTAGCCTGGGATGGACCTCCAGAAGGTTCTGTCTCAGTGATGCTGGTGGAAAATGCTGGAGTCCCTCAGGATCCAGAATTCCCAGGGCGGTTTGGTGGCCACCAAAAACATACGTTGGATAAACTTTCAGCTCCCACGACAAGTCAGGATCAAGGATGATTTCACCATGGACAGAGGGTGAGAAGTGTGGCTGTCCACAGCATTCAAGATTCAGTTCTTTATTACTCCCATTTTACCAGGGTTTATTTTAAACCAGCTCTGTTTCACCAGGAGCTGACTTTTTCCAAGTGCTGGGACGTGTTTTTGACAGCAGAATCCAACCCAGCTCAGGGTAACAATGATCCTGTGTCACCTGTGTGGTACAGGTTGTTTTTTTAACAAATGAAGGGAAGATCAAAAATATTGTCTGCCCTGAAATCCTGTTTTCCAGAATATTGAAGAATTTAAATGTCACTCAGTGCTTCAATACTTGAAAGAAAATTATTTATTCTCAATACTTCTTTACAAAGAAATATCTAAGCTTGGGAGTAGAAGAAAGTTTCTGTAGTACAAGGCAGTCAAAGGCTAATGCTAATTAGGAAATGCTTTCTAGTTCACAGAAAATACTATTTATTTTTCTTAAAATTTCTAAAAATATATTTTAATTTCAGATTGTCAGCTTGTGTGTTTTGCACTGAATATTTGCAGTTAGAAACATAGTAATTGCTACAAAACATCTAGCTGTGGTAAAGTGCAAGCTTGAAGGTGCTCTTTATTATTCTTCTTCATTAAACCACTATATCTCACAATGGAGTGAACAATCTTAGATGAGGAAAAAAATCAAGCAATTTTATTTATTATTTCAGGTAACCCTTTATTTATATATTTGTTCTTTGATGTCTCATAATATGAATGTGGGGGTTATATTTAGTGGAGAAAAAGAGTAACAGTTCAAATAAATAAGCAGAAGGTTTTTCTTGGGTCTCTCCAAATCTCATCTACTGCTTTAACTCTTAAAAGTATTGGAAAAGCACAAAACATTCCAAGTGCCTGGAAAATTTCTTAGATTTGGTGAAATATTTGTAAAGTCCTCTGAGTATCAGTGCGTGTGGACTTCTTCTCCAACTAGTAATGGGTTAAGCCACTAAGAAATTTGATATGAAATATGTCAAAGACAACATCCCAAATTCTGTCTTGATGCATTCTGGGGGGCTGCTGACTCTCTGTGTCCCTGCTGTCACATCCAAGCAAAAGTTGCTTCCTCCAACATTTCCCAAATTATTTTAGAGCTTCCAATATTTATTGACCTGCCTGGCTGAGCTCATCCCAGTGTCAGCTCCTTAATCAGTTTGTAAACACCACATTTATCCTGGTGGGTTATTAAGTTTTCTAAATATCTTCCTTTTCTAAGGCCTCAATCTGGTGCATTGATGGCACCAGTTCAAAACTCCAGTTGTTCCATGAAGACCACCATAATATATAAATTATGTAAATTATATAAACTTCCTGGTGCTGCTCAGCTCCAATCTGGGGCAGTGATATAACAAAACATGTGACTGTCGAGTTACCCAGTTCTCAAATTGCTTCCTCCTAAAAATGTTTCTCCTGAATTAAAGAATGGATGTTCTGTGGGGAGCGATTCAGCCTTGGCCAAAGTGACCTAAATTCAGCCTTTTAGTATCTGTGGCTGTGCTGATGCTGGGAGCTTAAGCATTCATTTACATTTCATCTTAAGAGCAGTGAGAATGCTGGGCCAAGCTTTGAGGTGATGAGAGAAAATTGGGTAATCCCACACGTCAGCAAGCGGCTGGAAGAGAAGTTTTTTGTTGGAACTTGCACACTGAGAAGGCACAATGTCCCTATTTTAACTTCTGCCTTGCTGAGCCTCCTATTAATCACTGCTTTTGAACTCCCCTCTGGATTTGGAGGATGGGATTTGTCTGTGGTGGATCCCAGGGATGTGGCTCAGGTGAGGCACAGCTTTAGGCAGGGCTCCCTGGTTCCCTTTCACCACCTGCTCTGCAGCCTTGGGTCACGTCTGCATCCCAATTTCCCAACCACTAAACCCGGGGATGATTCACATACCCCATGCAAGTGGTAGCAGCCTAATTGGTGTTGTGTGTGGCTCTTCACGAAGTACACTGAAATATTGAGATGATAATGGAGAATTTTGAAGTGCAAAGTGTCTCACCCAGGTTTCTCCCAATGGTTATTTCTGGAAAAGCTGTTGGAAGCGTTCTGTGTGTGCTTCCCTGTTTACCTTTTGAACTTCACAGCCACCGTGCCCATATTGTGGTTTTAAGACATTGCAGCTTAATTAAACTTTCTCAGAGAGTCCTGGAGCGTGACTGTCTCCAGCTTTCCCGAAATCCCTGCAAGAGCAGGGCTGTTTAAATAAAATCTGGATGGGAAGGGGGTGCTGTGCTCCAGAGCATCACCTGAGAGCACGACCCCGGCTGGGGGTGTGTAACCCCGGAGATTTCTGCATCTTGGGAAGCTGAGGTCAGGCAAGAAGTGCAGGAGTATCTCACCTTCAGGAGTGTTTGTTTAAGTGGTCAAGTGCACCAGCAGCCCTTGTTTTGACAGCCAGGACTTCACATATCCCTTGTGCTGCTGCTTCCCTGCCCTCCTCTCCTTCCCCCAATCCCCCTCTGCCCACCCGGAGCACCACGAGGGTCGGGGTTTTTTTCCCCAACAGCAGGCTCAGGTTTTTTTTTCCCCCCTTTTTTAACAAGCCTGCTGTTTGTCAGTTACCAAATGGCAAAGGAATGCTGTGTGTAGCAACTGGGATGGATCTGATCCAAAGGCAGGGAAGGTGGCCGTGCCTTTTTCCGGCGCTGGGGGGAAATGGGTGTCTCCAAGAGACGCCCAGAGGCAGAGCCCTCGCTCAGCCGGGCTGGGGGCTCGGAGCTGAGCACTTGCTCCTGGAAAACACAGCTTTGTCACTCCTGGCAACTGGCTCTACAAAAACACTGATAACAATAAAGGGCTCCCTGCCCAGTCCAGGCTTGCTCTGGTTTTTTGGGAATCTTCCAGGGTAGAGATGCTGCCCCTCTGTTTGAAGCCCCGGGGGTGTAGGGCATTTCTGCTCCCAAATTCTCTACCCCCACATACCTAAAGCCTTGCAGGGCTGTGGCAGATCTGTTCTGATCTGTGGCAGATCTGTTCTGATCACAGAATTTTGAGTTTTGAAACTCCTTTCTTTCCTGTATCAGCAGAACAAAGTGCTCTTCACCTTCCCACAGTGGCTGAAGGGATGGGATCTGCTCCACACTCAGAGGAAGCTTGGGAAGTAGGAAAAATTATCTCAAGTTCATGTCAGGCAACGAGAGATTAGAAATTTGCCATGACATCTGTAAAGCACTTCTCACACCTAACTTTCCAAGAAAGTTTTATGGTTAAAAGTTTTGGACTGAAAGCTGCAAAACTCTTTTGTCTTAATTAGTAAACAATTTTTCTGGAATCTGGATTGTCAGGCTGGTGGGAGAATTTTCTGTTTTCCTGGGTCTGAAGTCCTTGAAATAAAAGATGAGTTTGCTCCCAAGGGGGACTCATGGGGTTTGACACCAGTTAAGGGCCCTGACACAAAATCACCTTCAGGGTGTCATGCAGGAGGCACCCTCTTGGCTTCTTGTTTGTCCTTCTGGATATCATTTTGCTGTGGAGATTTGCTGATCCCGATGGATTCAAGGCAATATTCTCCAATTGTTTCAGAGTTAAGCTAAATGCCTCAAGGAGAGAGAGATTAATCCCATCTGAGAGGTTAAATATAGTGATGTAACATCTAAGAAGCAGGGGAAGAGAAAAGCCCCAGTGAATGGCCAGTTAACCTGCTCAAGGTGTGACCTGTGCATTTTAGGATCACCTCTCTCCTTTGGATATGATGATTTGAGGCTCCAGATTTAGAACTTCTACTAAATATTAAATACTTGTTTTGAGCTTTAGGTACAGAGCTCTTGGTTTATAATCATATATTGCAAATATATAAAAGCTTTATATTATTTTCCTTTCCATAGACATACTTAGGCAAGGCAATATGCTTTTGACAGTTTCTCTCTTACATTTTTCATAGTACAGAATCACAGAATGGTTTGGGTTGGAAGGGACCTTAGAAATCATCTCATTCCAACCCCCTGCCATGGTCAGGAACTCACATTTTTGGTGCTAATAGAAGGATTTAGTCCCAGGACATGGCTGCAACCTCGAGGAACATTGGAAAGGACCACGTGTACAGAAATTATTCTGTAAATTAATGCCACTTCCTAACTTACCCTGAGATAAATGATCTTTCTGTCACTTCTGATTGCTTTCCTTTCCCAAGTTCTGCAAATAAAAATACCTTTCTGTGGGAGATCCGAGCAGAAATCCTTCTTTAGGCAGGAGCTTTATATGTCCAGGAATTTATAGGCACCTTTTCCCCAGCGTGCAGCTCTGAATCGGTACCTGGCTGTTATTTAAGAGGGCATATTACTCACTTTTCTCCAATATTTGGGAAAGCAGGACATGCTGCTCATTTGAAAATCATACCAGCTCCTTTATCACTGCCAGTCACAGTCAGCAACGCTGCATTCCCAGCTTGACACGAAGGAGGAGGTTTGCCCTGAATAAATAGAGGAGATAAATGGTCTCTCTGTTCCTCAGAGGAATTTGGGCCACTTCTCAAAAGTTGGTGCCAGGAGTACAGTAGCAGAGTGGCATGGTTAAAGTTAATTGCCCTCAGATTTTAGTTAAAAGTCTAACTAGCTTGTCAGCTTTGAATTTATATTTTCACAGTTCACTAGGGAGTGATAATAGGGAGGCTTTGATGTAGCTGCCTGGTTTTTGCTTTGTACGAAATGCTCCCAAGTTTAGTAAATAAACTTTTATTGAGAGGGGGGCAGGATTGACAGCTTAGGGCCAGCCGGGAGAATCAAGGATATCCCCTCACCGAGGGGCAGAGGGGCAGCAGGACATTGGGGCTGCATGGATGGGATGAGAAAGGAGATTTTTGTGGAGCACCGTGCTGAGCTCTCCAAGAAAGGGCTCATCAGAGATTTGTTAATTAGGTGTCACCGGAGACTTGCTGAAACAGTGAAGCTGCGATGCACAAAGCACTGCCTAATTAACTCTTTAATAGCCCTGGAATACACTTGTTAGTTCCCTCCACCGGGGAAACTGAGGAATGCTGGATTAATTCCCTGGGGCTGCCCGAGGCTGTCCTGAACAGCGTTTGAGAGAATAGAGATGTGAGACTGAATCAGAGCTTGTAACAGGAGACTGTGGCTTCTAAACCAAGAAAAACCTCGCTAAATTAATTGTTTAGAAAGATGGTCGTTCTGGTTTTGACTGGAACCAAAGTATCTTTTTCTTCTTTTATTTTTTTTCTTAATTCTAATTTACACTGACTCTTACTGTATACTGTACTCCTACCCTATAGCCAGCTGGGAGGGACCCGAGCTGCTCAGTCATCTTTCAAGTACAGAAGCAAAAAGGCACATTTAAAAGCATTTAGAAGATTTGTTACATCTTACTCTAATATTAATATCTTATTCAATATTACCTAATAATGTCACTCAGAGGGTGGGGAGGCCCTGGCAGAGGTTTCCCAGAGAAGCTGTGGCTGCCCCTGGATCCCTGGAAGTGTCCAAGGCCAGGTTGGACAGGGCTTGGAGCAACCTGGGATAGTGGAAGATGTCCCTGCCCATGGCAGGGGATTGGAACTGGATAATTTTAAAGTCCCCTCCAACCCGAACCATTCTGGGATTCTGTTATTGGTTACCTTCCTATTCACAACATTTTAGGGCTGATACCTTCCAGGCAGCTGTTTTCTGGTTGAAGGACAGATCAAATCCCAGAAACTGGAGTGCTCCCCCTAATTCTTGCTGAAACCATTCTTGAACACTCTTAAAGCATTTTAATACAATTTTAATCCTTTCTCATTAAATGAGAAGGAATAACTTACTCCCCTATTTCACCTGGTGATGTGAAAAGAAACCCTTGAGCTGTTTGAAGGTGCGAGTGGTTTTCTTGGATCTGCAACCAGGGTGGATGAATTCCATTGCCAGGACCTTAGTGCCATGCAGACCTCATCTCAGTGGGCTGCTGTTTTTTGGAATCTGTTCTTGAGCTGCTCTCTTCACTGCAGGTGGTTCTGCAGAGTGAGCTGGCTGCATTTGGCCAGGGAGATAAACTCGTGCCTTTGTGCCTGAGCTTACACAAGCACAGATCACCTGCTGGCCACCAGGAATGTGGTCTAATCTTGTTCTGGCTGACCCCAGTGAAAATGGGGACTTGCATTGCCAAAACTATTGGAGCATCCAGTGGCTCCAAGGAGTCCAACAGGCTGCAGACAGGTTTGAACCGTCTGAGTGGGAAGGGATTTTCTGTTTTGCAAGCCCTGCAATATTGATTTCAGCACCTTGTGGCTGGGGCAGAGGTAATGTCAGCTCCTGGAGGAATAGCTGTGGCTCTCTCTGATGGAAAAGTTGGGATTTGTCCACTCTGAAACAATAAAAGTAAAAATGCTACTGCCCTCAGAAAATTCTTAAAGGAGCATTTGACGAAAAGAATCCATTTGTAAGGCAAACAATGAAATAGTGATCTGTAAAAAGCCATTATTGCTTTAACATAAAATCATGGAATCACAGGGAGGTTTGGGTTGGAAGGGACCTCAAAGCTCATCCTGTTCCACCCCTGCCATGGGCAGGGACACCTTCCACTGTCCCAGGTTGTTCCAAGCCCTGTCCAACCTGGCCTTGGACACTGCCAGGGATCCAAGGGCAGCCACAGCTTCTCTGGGCACCCTGTGCCAGGGCCTCCCACCCTCACAGAGAAGAATTTCTTCCCAGTATTTAATCTAAACCCACTATCTAATCTAAACCATGGCATACAAAGGGTGGTTTTCTAAGTTTCAATGCAAGCTGAAATAATGTGTTGATATTTAACATTTTAGCTTCTCTGTATTTGAACTTCTCTTCCCCTGCTTATTTGTTTGACACAGTCAAACATTCCAATGTAGATTTCTTCCAACTAATTTTTAGTGAAATGTCTGAGTTTTGGTTGAACTCAAAATTCTGAATTGTTTCACAGTTTCTGCCTGGTGTCATACATAAGAACTGCATTTGAAAATTACTTGTTTGAGGAAGAGGATGTTGCTCTTGGGTTTTTATGGCAAGTTTTTGAAAGACGTGTCTCTTTAAAAAGTTTATGCCTTTGGGCTGTCTTGAAAATACTTGAATAAAAAGAATCCTGGTGTCCTGGAATGGTTTGAATTGAAGGGACCTTAAAGCTCCTCTAGTCCCACCCCCTGCCACGGGCAGGGACACCTTCCACTGGATCAGGTTGCTCCCAGCCCTGTCCAACCTGGCCTTGAATACCAATTAATAAAGTCCATCAAATTTTGGGGGGTTTTCCCTTTGTAAGACACATGAGGATGGCATACAAGGAATTTTTAAGCTGCCATGAGAATTTCAGTGCCATCAGGCTGGAATTGCATGTTCTCCCAGATGGATTTTGGGCTGGCTGTGCTGGACTTGGTTGACCCATATCTCCTAGAGGCCTTTTTACAATGCCCTTCTTGTACAGTCAGGAGTTTAAGGTTTATCCCATCCTTTTTCTGCTCTCTATAATGTCACTTCTCCACATGTTATACTGAACCTCATTCAAATACCAATTTGTGTAAGAAAAAAACCCAAACAAAATAACCCCTAGAAATACTGGATCTGAGCTTGATCGTGTAACTCGACTCGCTCCAGCCCTACAATGAGATTAGTTAGACAATCATAATTGTTAATTACATAATTATGTACTGTACATTTCTCTGGAAATGGCACTCACATAATGAACAGCTATTCAGTTTTGTTGGTGGTTTTTTTCATTTAGGGTGTGTCCTTGGTCTTTATTTACTACATGCAATTCAAATGCTGCTCAGAAGACAGGATTAGGAATATTCTTGCTGAGAATTTGGGAATATTCTTTCTATGTTGTTTACAGTTGTTTGCAGTTGTATCCACATCCTTTCTTTTCAGTCTTCCCTCTCTGGTCTGGGGGTGGTATCAGTTACTTGTAGAGGACAGTTTGTTAGATCCTGAAGAAGAAATCAAAATCTGGAATTTGGGTGCAGCTGCCCCACAAGGCAGTATAGTTATGTACTGATTTTAGGTTTGCAGGTTGAGATGGCTGAGATCAGCTCCTTCTGTTTTCACATTGCTTCAAATGGTTGAGTTTAAGCCCAAATTCACATATCTGGAGCTGAAAGATTTTGTGTTTTCACTACCAGTCTCTGGTGAGAGAACTGAAGTACTAAAGAAGAGACAGTTTCTGATGTCAGCCCTGCTGCTTTGCTGTTCATTTGTCATACATGGGAATGCTTTTCTCATCCTTCCATATATTCCTGGATTAAAGGAATAAGCATTATTTCAGGTGATATTATTCATGACAGCACAGTGGGAAGTTATTGTTTTACTAGAGAGGCAAATTACGCCTCAGGGAAATATGCTGGTCACACCACCTTCCATTTAGAAGGCTTTTCCATATCCAACATGTCTACAAACAAAACAGCCAAATTTGGATTTTTTTTTTTTTTGCCTATTGGATTCCATTTTTTTGATGGATTGACACCTCTGCCTTTTTTGGGAGGGGTTACAGTTTCTTAGATAAGTAGAATCAGCTGGCTCACAAGGGAGGGGATATAAATACCTGGCTGGAAACTCAGCCTCTGGAGTTGCTCTATTAATCCATGCCATCCATCAGGGATGCTGCTGATGGATGTCACCTTGTGAACAATGCAGGTGGGAAAATGGAGCATGAGAGCTTTCCAGACAGCGTTTCCTGTGAAAATACCAGGTGATAATTTTAGAAGCCTTTGGCTACCTGTTTATAAGTGGTGTCCTTGTGTATGGTGCACACAGGCCTGGTGCTTGTCTGTGTGCCTGGAAGTGCTTGTGAGCACAAATTCACAGCTTGTGCCAGGCTGGCATGGTTTATTCATCAGATCCAGTTGATGGCACTCATTGGGAATTCCCTGTGAACACTTCAGAGTGCTCCATGCACAGGTTTTGTTGCTGGCGTGTGATTCCTGGTGAATTCCCTGCTGTGGTGTGGCCCAGGGGGTTCTGGAGTCTGCAGAGTGCCTCGTTTGGGATGGATAAAGGTGCTCAGGTAGGAGAGTGTTTAGACCCTGTGAATTGGTGGAATATCACAGGATGGGCAGCAGGGAGGGGGTTCTGCCCCTCTGCCCCCCTCAGGTGAGACCCCACCTGCAGAGCTGCCCCCAGATCTGGAACCCAGCACAGGAAGGAGCTGGAGCTGCTGGAGAGAGTCCAGAGGAGGCACCAGGATGATCAGAGGGATGGAGCAGCTCTGCTGTGGGAAAGGCTGAGAGAATTGGGATTGTTCAGCCTGGAAAAGAGAAGGCTTCGGGGTCACCTAATTGCCCCTTCCAGTACCTGAAGGGAGGCTACAGGAAAGATGGAGAGAGACTTTAGACAAGGGATGGAGGGAGAGGACACAGGGAATGGCTTCCCACTGCCAGAGGGCAGGGATAGATGGGATATGGGGAAGGAATTGTTGGCTGTGAGGGTGGTGAGACCCTGGCACAGGGTGCCCAGAGAAGCTGTGGCTGCCCCTGGATCCCTGGCAGTGTCCAAGGCCAGGTTGGACAGGGCTTGGAGCACCCTTGGATAGTGGGAGGTGTCCCTGCCATGGCAGGGGGGAACTGAATGGTTTTCAAGGTCCCTTCCAACCCAGTCCATTCTGGGATTCTGTGATTTGCAAGCACTTTGCTTGATGCACTTGGGTTTACAGAGAGAAAAGCATCTGTGTGTTTGCTCAGTGGTCTCTTCACACTCCAGTTCCCATGGCTGCAACCCAAACCTTTTTCCAGTTTCCCACCTTCCCCACAAGTCGAATGTTCCAATAGTTTCTGATGTTTCCATTTAATATAAAACATGTCACACTGGCAGTGTGGCAATCATACAGAGTTTAGACCTCACTTAAATACCTCAAAAATACCCATTTTTGTGGATGCACAAACCAATTACCTGTTATTAGTGTGGAGTATTTTAGAGTAGCAACAGGAGGATTATTCATGGGTCAGGTGAAAGTTTTTTCTGCCAGGGTGTAAAAGCATCAATAATTTGTCAGATTATGAGATGCTTCTCTACTATGCCACATTCCTGTGCCATACCTTGTTCTTTTTTCCAACTTTCCACCCTGAGCTCTGCTTTTGGGGTGGATCAGGGCAGAAAAGGACAGCTTTGTGTTTCTTGGAGAGCTGTTAAATTTACTCCTGGAGAGGCAGGAGCTTCCCAGGTTTTCTCTCCTTCAGATACATGTTATCACACATTAACTTATCTTGATTAATTCTGCACCAGATACAGGAGCAGTTCCCTGGAGTTCTGGTGAAAATGAGAGGGACCTACTATCTCCTCATCATCCTCCCTCGGCGTCAGAGTGTCTGTCTCTGGCATGACTGGGAGCCAAGGGAAATTGCTTGACATCACTTCAATTTCTGAATCTCTCGGCAGCGGGAGTTTGGCACTGGGAAGGTGAATTCCGAAGCCAGTTTTATCCATTGGATGGTACAGATCATGTTGACACACTTCCTTTGCTGCTTGTACTAAATCCTCCAGGAAATCTTCCCCAGGTGAAGTCGCAGCAGCTTGAAAAATTCAGCATTTTCTTTTTTTTTCCCTTTTTTTCTTCTT
>VZRO01003404.1:363104-392414 GCA_013397915.1 Daphoenositta chrysoptera | reverse complement strand
TTTTTTTTTTTTTTTCCTTTTTTTTTTTTTTTTTTTTTTTTTTTTTTTTTTTGCCAGAGATGGGCAGATGCCACCCTCCCATCTAAACAAATCCTGATTCTGAGCATCAGATGGTGATGCTGGTCACTGTAAGATCCAGATGGTTTTCCCAGTCTGAGGTAAATCCTCTTCTGTGTGATACAAGCAAATTAATCAACTTTGGATAGAAAGTCACATTTCCAAGCCATGATTTCAGTATCATATACAGGTAATAGGTCTGCATGTTTTCAAGACAGAATTTATTAAACTATGTCACTTTTGACTCATTTTAGTTGATGGAAACCTCTTTTTTTTTAAGCAAAAGAATTCAAATAGCCTAGTTTCTGCTGGGGAACCTTTCTTCTGAATTGAGCGTGAAATGCTTTTTTTTTTATTCAGAAAATCTATTTCAGATGTGTTTCAGGCTTTTGCTTTGATCAACAAACAAGTTGCCAATCAGCCTATTGAAATTCACTTTTCCAAAGGAGACCAAAAGAAAAAAAGAAATGTTTTAGGAAGTTCATTCCGAGTTTTGTTTCTTCAGACACCACCTCAAAGCCACTTTGCCAAACAGATTCCCCCTGACATGGCTGGTGTCTGTCTTTTTGTCTTTTTTTTTTCCTTTTTGGCTTTTCATTTTTGTTGTCCTTTGACAAGATTATCTCAGCAGTGTCAGAAAGGACCTGACTTACCCAAAACAGCAGCAGTTAACGAAATCCAGCCTCTGCTCCGGGTTTTCCTCCCGACACTCGGCTGAGTTTATTTTGCCATTCTTGAGAGGTGCTTGCTTTTCCAGTCAGCTCTGCCTTTGATATCCCAGCTAAGTAAAGCTGCTAAATTTGTCCTGGCTGTGTTTTCTTTCTGAGCATTTTCTGGACAAGTGTTTCAGCTCTTCCTTTCCTGTCCTGTCTGATATCCAGGGATAAACACACCCAGACACACACACACATGCTGGTTTATCCAGAATGCTGGGCTCTGTGCTGCTTTCATGTGATTAGAGTCTTCAAATACTTCTTTCATTCCAGTCTGAAGGAATATTTGACATTTTTGATGCCATCACCATCATTCCTGCCTTGCCCAAGGAGCATTTCATCATCATTTCCTTATTTTTGTGTTATTGCAGGAGGTTTGAGGGAGGAAATTTTTCTTTGTTGTGGTAGAACTTAAAGAGAAATGGCAGAGTGAACTTGGAGAAATGCTGAGATCTCATGATTTGCCTTTTGAATTCTTTACTCAATAGCAGTCAGAGTAACATCATGAGTTTTGGTATTCCATGTATGCAGAGAAGTGTTTTTTTCATTTATTGAGGATCCTAAGTCAGGTTTAAGGGTAAAAAAGTATCAGCAACACAATTATTTTAAAAGCAAAATTTTAGAAGCTTCTTTTAGGGAGGAGGAGGAACAGAAAATTCCAATAGGGAAGTTCTACTTTGCCTAAAAACAAATATATGGGTTATAACTATTGGCCTGTGTTCATATTGGGTCTCCAAATGTTCTTCTGTATAGATACACAATAAGGTCTTCCAATTACCTGGAAAGTTACTATATTTTAGAATCTTTTATGCTTTTAAAAATGAAATTGGATTGTTCTTTTAAACTTCACTCCAAACACCTTGTCCTGGAAGAAATTGGTAGCAGGAGTAAATCTAGAATTTGGGAATCTTGAAGTGCTTAAGGACTTTCTCTGCCCTGGCACATCCATGAAGTGGCATTTTATGGCACCCTGTGACATGTGTGATGTGGATTTAACAGCTGCTGCAATTACATGAGGGGTATTTTCTATAATTGTTTCAATTAACAAATTGACCGTGCAGCCATAATTTTAATAATGATATTGAGAGCTGAGGAGGAGCATAGGAGCAATTCCTGAGGTTTCTAAAACAACCATTTAGCAATAATATGTGGGTATTTGCTAGAAGATTTTTGGTTTTCTCTACATTGGTAGATCCAAGTGGGGCTTTGTGGAGAGCTGGACACTTGGTTTCCATCTGGAAGGTTTATTTATCTCCTCTGTGTTCAAGTCTGACTTGAAGGTGCCTCCTAAAATGACGTTGAGTCCATCTCACTTGTGGCTGACAATGTTTTAACAAGAAGTAACTCCAGTTTTATAGAGGGTGGAGACTGAAGCACCCATAAATTAAATCCTATGTGGGCAGGAGATGGAAAGATGGGAGATAACCCAAAATCCTTGGAGGTTCTGTCCAGCCTGTCCTCTGCACAGTAACAAAATGAGGTGGCAGGACTGAAGGAACATAAAGAGAAGGAGGGAGCAGCAGAGAGAGAAGGAAAAGCAAAAGAAACCGTGAAGTAAAAATATCAATTTATAGAATGGGGTTCAGAATAAAAGAAACCATGAAGTAAAAATATTAATTTATAGAATGAGGTTTGGAACAAAAGAAACCATAAAACAAAAAATATTAATTTATAGAATGAGGCTTGGAGCAACTTGGTCTGGTGGAAGGTGTCCCTGCACATGGCAGGGAGTGGAACAGGTTGATCTTTAAGGTCTCTTCCAAACCATTTTGTAATCCCACGATCATTTCCATATGCAGGGAATGTCCTTTTGCCAGCTAATTGGTTTCATTTGCAAGGGGAAGAATCCTCATATAGTAAAAATTATTTAAGTAGTGGGATATCTTTTAAACCCCAAGTCATGCTGGGTGTGTCAGAGTAGATCAGTTTACTCTGAGGACACAGAAGATTTTAGGTAGTTTTCAGTACTCCTAAAAATCCGACCACAATTTTTTTCCCAAAACTTCAACCTTTTGAATTACAGTTATGAGAAATACTTGTCTCTCTCTCTCCTTTTTTTTTTTTTTTTTTCCCTCCTCCTTTTGCTTAAGTTTAATTTTTACTGCCAGTCCTGGTGGTGTCTGTTCTGGAGAGTAGCAGGAAAAGCTGATAAGGGCACAGGACAGAAATCTTGGTGCTTATCTCCCTGCAACACATGGAGCTGAGAGTGCATCCTTTTCCTGTCCTAAGACAGGAGACGTAAACTGACCATCTCCTGACAGCAGGGACTTCAAACACAGCCTCCAGCATCCAGAGGCTAGGAATCTTCTCTCAACTTCAGAGGCCAGCTAGGTGAAAGTGGGTCACTGGCTGTTCAGAAAGCTGGGTTTGTGCCAGAAAGAATTAAAAAAAAAAAAAAAACCACCACATTTCTGATAACTGCTGGGTCAATAGGCATCTCGGTAGATATTGTAGTGTTTTGTGGTGCTGGTTTTTTCCCCCAAAGGGCAGAAATTCAGCTTGACTTCTGATTGTTTGTTTAGACTTCTACCAGAAGGTGAATTAAGTTTAAAACTAGGGGGAAAAAAAATGTGTTTTCCAAGAGGGTTTTATAAAAATCAGAATTTTGCTCTCAGATTTGGAACAAAGGTCAGCCAAAAATTGTCCTCACAGAAGGGGTTATTTGGACAGTGTTGCTACAGATGAACATCAGAGGTTTTCTTTTATGTATTATCTTTATGTGACCTGAAAGTGAAGGGTCTAAGGCAGAGGGAATGGGAATTGGAGCAAAGAGAACCTTCCACCAGGAATGCCTGAGCCTCGGTGTGCCTGGAGCTGGGCCAAGGGTTGGGAACCAATTCTTGGAAAACTGTAAACACAGTTAGGAATTGGTTAGAGCAGCTCATTTGTAACACTTAATAATAGTTAGGGTTCATTCCTAATTTTCACCATGAAGAGGAGGCACAAAAAGTCCCAGCTCTTCTGCCTTCGTGTGAAAATCCACCTCAGTGGCCAAAGCCCAGGGAGAGAAAAGCCAGAAGAAAAGCAGGAGTTCCCCACATCAAATATTGATGCTGAACAGTTTGGGACAAACTGCTTCAGTGCTCCCTGGGCCTTGGTGTCCCTGCTGTAGGACAGCCCAAGAACTCCGTGGCAATCCAAGTTAAACACAGAAGGATCACAATGGGAAAGAGGCTTTGGAAGTGTTTTTCTTCTCATTTAGTGCCTGCCTGGCAGCCTGACCCTTTCCAGAGCAGCTTTGCTCTGCAGTCTCCCTTCAGGGAAGCGCAGCCAGATCTTCATTTTCCCAGAACTGCTGGGCCTCCAGAGGTTTCCCAGCTCTGACAGCAGCTCAGACATCAGCTGAAGGTGCAGCCTCGTGCTCTGAACATTGATTTATTGCTCTGACATTGGCAGGCCTTGCTGAGGCAAGTCTCTCATCTGCTTCACTTGGAGACCTCACCAAGGCTGGAGAAACGGCGATGATCTCATCCTTTCCCTTTGTTTCGGGATGCACAACAGTTCCTCCAGAATGATTGATTTGTTTTATTTTTTTTTTAACAGTCACTCCTGGTAAATGGGAGGGCTGGAGGAATTAGGAGCATTAAATCTCAATGGTTTTCAGCTCTAGGCTGGGATTTGAGGTTTACTACAGTCCCTAATCTCAGCTCGTGGTCACATAACTTTGATAAAGGCTGGCTTTGAGTGGAAAACCAGCAAACTTTTATCTCTTCCCTCCTTCCAAACTGATATTCCTGTCCCAGCAAACCTCAAATAACTTCCCAAATGCAGCTCAGGCCGTGCAGAGCAGCTCTAGGACCCTTCAGCAGCGGGATGAATGGGATCCCTGGAGTCGTATGATTAATCCCATTATAATCCCAACTTCCTAGTTTTCTTCCAGTCCTTGTGAATCAGATGCAAATTGCACCCTGTGGAGTTGGCTGATCTGTCATCAATAGCAGGCTCTCAGCTGCCAATCCAAGCCTTTTGGTGTTTCCAAAATCATCTTCAAACCTTTACATTGTTGTTCTGCCATGACTTTCAGCTCTCCAGGATTCACAGTATTGTCAGCTCTGCTTTAAAGACAAAGCACAACTGCTGGGGAATTTTGTCAAAGCTTTTCCTGAAGTGCTGTGAATCTGAGACCGGGTTAAATTTGCTGAGATTAAGGGTTTTCTGCAGTCTTCAAACTAGTAATGGACTAAAGGCCTAAATTTTGGATTCAAAATCCAAATATAGGGGTGCTGGTTGAGTTTTCTGAGAAGCAGAGGAGCTGGAGCTGGGAGTTCAGCTCCCAGCTTACACCCACATCCCCTTTTCTCCAAGGCAGGAAAGCTGGGAACTGGTCTGAGCACAGGGTGTGAAGATCCCGGTCTGGGAGGGGACATTCTTGTACAAAGCTCACCCTTCCCCTGGACTTGGCAAAATGAGCTCAGCTTCCTCCCTCTGAATCACTTGTACCTTCTGCTCTAGCACAGAGTTTTCTGGTTAGGTGGTGAACTGGGGTAGAAGATGCAGAGGCAAAAGTTTAGGTGATAATTAGAATTATGGATGGTTTCGGTTGGAAGGGACCTTAAGATGATTTAATTCCCACCCCCAGCCATGGGCAGGGACACCTTCCACTATCCCAGGTTGCTCCAAGCCCCATCCAGTAACTCTTGTGTAAGGAACTTGCCATTTGCTGTCGAGCCTGAAGAAAAATTCAACTAGCTGTTGGTTCTGCAAAAACTTCTGTCCTCTCAGAAGGACCCTGACCTGCAACTGGGATTTATCCCCAGTCTTCCACATCACTTGGCCACTGCCCAAAAGGCCACATTACCCAGTAATTCCTGTTGGATATTGCAGAGGCTGTCACTCATCTCTGGAGCTGCCCAGCAGCATGGTAGGAGCTGTTTTTACGTGAGTCCCATCAGCTTTTCCGTGCCCCGGGACATTTGGGAAGCGAGTCCCACTGCTTGCCAGGGATTTCAGGGCTGTCGGTAAATTCCTTAGTTCCTTGAGAAGCATTGCCATGGAAGGTGGCCTTTTATTCCTGTTTGTGCTGGCTTGTCTGCCTGAGTGTCAATAGCAGCATCAGACTGGGCAAAATGAAACCTGTCAGTGGCTGCCTCCCGATGTTAACATTGGCAGCAGCTCCTCGGAACTGTTGCAGGGAAGTAACTCCAGTGGCCAAATTCTTTCAAAATTCAGATATTACCTCTTGGAATGGTTAACTCCTTCAGGAGAGCTCTCAGTCTGTTTCCAAGCTGCTGTCCAGGTTTCTTGACGTAGGAGGTAGTTTAGGAGAGGACCTAAGAGCTCATCAAATCCATTGCCTTTTCTCTGAGAGGGATCAGCTCTGCTCACACGGGACTTGACAGATGTATTTAAAAATCCCACTATAACTGGGTGTTCTTTTACATCAACCCCACAGGCTCTGCACAGGCTGCTGTGTGCCTGACTAAACATGGAAAGGCTTCTCCAGCTCTTTAAAAAATGCATCTCTGTTGCTTCTGTTTACAATCATTATTTCTTTACTACAGGGAGTAGAACATGGAGGTGAGAGCATCGTTCTCTCCTGACCTTTGCCATTCACGTTGCTCTAGGAATCATAAACCCCAAATCGTGCATTCCTGCCTGGATCCCTGGTTAAGGCTTTAATAGCTACTGGCACTCCAGGCAGAGATGAGGCTGGCAGATTTTCAGGTTTTCTCAATCATCAAGGCTAAATTACCATTTTTCTCCTCACAGTGAGTATAACCTGACCAGCCCTCAGTGTGAATCATGGCAGGCTCAGACTCTGAATCTGTAGTCTGGCATCTTAACCATTACTGTGACCCTGAACCAGCAGATTGTTGCTGTGCCTGACCTTTCCTCTGAACATATTTTAGGGAGCCAAAGCAGAAAAGACATTTAATGTTGTTTAGAAAGTGTGTGGGAAGGGGGGAGATGGGTAGGGCAGGTTGAAAGATGAAGGGGCTGGAGCACCAGGAGAGGCTGAGGGAGCTGGAAAGGGGCTCAGCCTGGAGAAAAGGAGGCTCAGGGGGGGACCCTGTGGCTCTACACAACTCCCTGACAGGGAACAGGGACGGGATCAGAGGAAATGGATCCTCCACAGAAATAAATTCCCTCCCAAACTCTGCTTGGAAGTGAATGAGCTGTTTCTCTCCCCCTTTGAATTTCTGGAGACAGTGTCAGGAACCCTTCCCATTCCAGTCATATGGGCAAGACTGAACCAGATCTGCCTCCTTCCACCCTTCCAGCCGTTTTTAAATTCCCAAATGTGGCCGTGCAGAGGATGTCTAACAGGTACCTTCACTTCCACCTTGGGAAAGCAGTGATGCCTGGCTGTGCTAGGTGGGTTTTGCAACAATTAAACTGTTATTAATTGAAAACCAGCTTGAATACACACACACAAAACATGTAACAAGAGCAGCATCCCATGGTGAACTCCCTCTGAGCCCAAGCAGAGAGATAAATCCAAATTTGTGCTTTTTAATTCCTACAGACGTGCAGCAAACAAGGGGAAGACTATTAGGGAATGAAGAATGTGGTCTCTCTCCAGAGAGTTGAATCTGTCCTGGTGACTCCAGGCAGAGCAGGAGATACAAATGGTTCTGTTTCGCTGCTTTGTTTTAATGTTGATTTGTTTGTAGTCTGCCCAAGGTACTAATTGGTGTTTTACAAGTAGAAATACAAAGGTGTCTGCCCCGAAGAACTCTCTAACAAAAAGCACTGCAGCACCTTGTTAATGACAGTCAAATATTCTGCCTAATGAACCAATCGCTTTGATAAAATCTCTACCTCCTGGTGAATTCCCTGCTTTGATTTCCCCCTCGACTCCCATCTCCTTTTACACCTCACTTTGTATTCTTCTTCTTTTTCCCCTCTGCTTTAAATTTTGGGGGCGTTTCGTGCTCTAATCAACATTTTACAGTGCAGCTCCTGGAGAGAAAGTGAATCACCTCTTTCATTAGGAACAAACAACGCTGGGCTGATGTTGCAACTGTGGATATTTCAGCTGAGAAAGTGGAAGCCCCTGGCCTGGCCCGGGATTTTAAGAGGGATGGTGGCCTGTCATTAGCTTTTAATCCCTTCAGCATGCTGCGGTCACCAACAGGTTGTAACACGGATGTCAGTGCCTGCATCTGCAATGCTCATACCCAGGATAAAAATTGATCAATTCCTCCTCTTCAGTGCAGTATTGGCTTCTTACCACCTATGACTTAGCATGGATTCTTCCTTTTTTTTTTTCTTCAGGAGGTGTTGATTGCTGCAAAAATAGTCGTGTTAATGGTTGCCATCGGCACCTTACTCTCACCGCTTCCATTTGGATGTTGTTGCCCCTTTTCCAGAGGTGATTTCCTCTCTGGAAGAGGCTCTGTGGCTGCTTCTTGTCTGCTTCAGCACAAAATATTGTTCTAAATGGTCTTTAGTGGTCATTATACTGTTGTTATTGTTTTCCTATTTCTCACTGAGCCTCGCTTCCACCTTAGATCCATTCCTCATTTTAGCACGAGTCATGTTCTCATGAAGGAGGTGAAAAATTAATTTGAATTAATGGTAAATGGTTCTGGCACGCTTGATTTTGGGGGAGCTTCGGACCAATCAGCATTACAGGGACTTCTTTTTAACCTCGCCCTGTGTGATGTGCTGCTTTTTAAATTGTCCAACTACTTTTGGATATGGTATTTTAGACCTGCAGAGTATCAATAACATCCAGTAACAGGCTGGATGAACTGCTGAAATAAGTCCTGACTTCCTAATTTTTATACTATTTGTTGCTAGGTTCTATTTTACCCAAGGGCATTTCATTTTATTTATCAACACTGAATTATTTTGGTTTTATTTTGACCACTTAAAGGACTGCTTCATTTTTAGCCCAGTTTCCAGGTCAGTTAGAGCACAGATTATTATTTTCTGGCTTTGAACACTCACTATCCTTGGAAGTGTTTGGAAAATGTGGATGAGGCACTTGAGGATGTGGTTTATGGGTGAACATAGTGGTGGTGCTGGGTTGACTTTTCCAACCTTAAGGATTCCATGATTCTGTGATTTTTTTGGGTGGGATCCATCCTTTCTCACTGATTTCAGGCAGAATCCACAGGCAGACAGCAGCCTCACAAATACGAAGTTCCTACTCTTTGTGAAACTAAATGGTTGAATGAAAAGGAAAGACAAAATCTTTTCCCAGCTGGGCTCATGGAGGAAAGCTGTTAAAACTCCATAACCACAGGAACAGCTTCTATCAGAACCTGTTAGAAGCTTTATCAGGTCCAGGGTCATCCAGCCACAGGATCCAACGCCACAGAAAATTGAGTTGCTTTGCTTAGGGTTACCACAACCATCCTTTTCTAAATGAAAAACAGAGCTCCCATCTTGGAGCAGCCTTGACCTTCACCTGTGCTTGGAATGACTTCTTGGAGAACTCTGTGGCTCCACCCTCCTGCTTTTCTCAGGGCATTAAGTGTGGGGTAATAAAGGGAATAAACCTGAGCTGGCACTGCTGAGTCACTGCAGGGATTTGAGGTGGGTGACTTGGTGGTGGAGGGAGCACCCATCTCAGGAGGCAGCAGGAGGGATCAGCAGAGGAAAAACCCAAGGAAAGAACAGGGCAGTGGAGGATTAACTGGAAGGAGGCAAAGCAAAACTAGAAAGCAGATTTCAGGTGGATTTTAGAGGGTAACTGGGGGTAAGCAACATCTCTTGAAGCTTCTGTGTTCCTGCTAAATGCAGGGCCACTGAGGTTTGCTGGATGAGGGGACACTCCCCATCCTTGGAAGTGTTCAAGGCCAGGTTGGATGGGGCTTGGAGCAACCTGGGATAGTGGAAGGTGCCCCTGCCCATGGTCTTTAAGGTCCCTTCCAACCCAAACCATTCTGTAATTCTTTATTCCCCTTTTCTCTACACCCTTTTAATGCTCAGTGTCAAGCAAGAATTTCTCTGCTGTTTGGCATCTGGTTTTTTCTCTACTTCTGGACACTTAGGACTTCTTGGTGAGCTCTTCTGAGCCTTCCATTATGGATTTGAGACCCCCACCAGCAGCACTTCCCTCTCAACAGAACAGCTTCCCGTGGCTGAAGGACTGGAGGCAGCAGCTCTGTGTTGGGCTGATGCATCCCTGACAGGAGGGGCAGCCAGGGGGGTCAGGCTCTGCTCCCAGGTTACAAGTGACCAGAGGAAATGGCCTGGAGGCACACCAGGGGATGTTTAGATTGGATATTAGGAAAAATTTCTTCATGGAAAGGGTTGTCCAGCCCCGGTGCTGATGCCTTAGGTTTGAACTATTATTTTTCAAGTCTTGTGTTGCTCAGTGTGTAACTCTGAGGGGCCTTGGAGCCTGTGAGCTGCTGCTCTCTCATGCCAAGACAGACAGAACAAAACCTCTCTAAGTTTGCTCTCCAAGGACACCCAGACTGTCCAGGCCCAAAAGCCTCTAAAGGGGGACAAACTGAGGGGAAATTACATCATTAACTAAAGTTTTAATTGGCGAATTTATGCTGATATGCAGATGAACCAAACCTATAAAGGTGTGGGGAACTCGTGACTTGTCATCCCTCTTTGAGTCCATTTTTGGATGCAGCCTTTGGCTCCCAGGATGCACTTTTCAAGGCCTTTCCAATAAATACCAACCTTTATTCCCTTATTCCTGTCTAGGCTCTGTTTCTAGGTAGCCACTCAAGGCATCAGCACAGCTGCCCAGGGCAGGGGTGGAGTCCCCATCCCTGGAGGGATTGAAAAGCCCTGTGGATGTGGCACTTGGGGACAATGTTGGCCTTGCAGGAATGGTTTGACTCAGAGATCTCAGAGGGCTTTTCCACCCTCAGTGATTTCAGGATTCTCTTTCCCTTCACTTACCTGCAGAGCATTAGGAGCAGATGAGACGTTTGGGAACAAATTGGTCTTGCCTTTAATCTGACATTTCCTCTTGAGTCTTCATTTTGCTGCTTATTCCTGGAGCAGTTTGCTGCTGAGCTGTGATAAGCATCCCATTCCCACTGCTTTTCCAGAGCTCCTGTGCCAGGAGACGTTCCGGCCTGGAACGTGTGCGCTGCCTGCGGGATCGCCTACCTGGCAATTATTTGTATTGTTTTGTACCCACTCAGAGCTTTAACCTGCAAGTCCCTTGGGGCACAGCTTCTGTGTTTTGTGTGGTTCACTGGGCAACCACAGAGCTCTTCACTCCCCTCAGGGCATTACACAAAGTGTTAATAATAAAATCCGAGGAAATCTATCTGGAATTGCAGGCACGGGGATTTTCTCGTTGTCGTTTTTTTGCGTTGCTGCTGAATCTTTATGCAGTTCCATGAAGCTTATGCTTGGTGTAATGAAAGACAATTGTCTTTAAAACTCACCCAGGTCAAAACTAGGGATGCAGTCATCACCAAAACAATAAAAAAAAAAAGGGAAAGCACCTCTTCTCTGGAGCCAGGCTGAGAGAGCTGGGGGTGTTCACCTGGGGAAGAGAAGGATCCAGGGAGAGCTCAGAGCCCCTTGCAGGGCCTAAAGGGGCTCCAGGAGAGCTGGAGAGGGCATTGGGACAAGGGATGGAGGAACAGGACACAGGGAATGGCTTCCCACTGCCAGAGGGGAGGGATGGATGGGATATTGGGAAGGAATTGTTCCCTGGGAGGGCGGTGAGGCCCTGGCACAGGGTGCCCAGAGAAGCTGTGGCTGCCCCTGGATCCCTGGAAGTGTCCAAGGCCAAGCTGGACGGGGCTTGGATCAAGCTGGGACAGTGGAATTTGTCCCTGTCCATGGCAGGGGCTGGAACTGGATGATCCTAGCTTCCCTTCCAACCCAAACCATCCTGTGATTCCATGAAAAGCAGAGCAGAAGCACAAAGGTCGGCCATGGAAAGCAGCCCAAAGCAAAACAAGTGCAAGGATGGGTTTAAAGGTGGAAAATGAGGCTCTTTTCTCCCAGGAGAGGAATTTGATGTAAACCCAAGAGCAGGCTGGACAGATAGTGATGTCAAACAAAAATAAACCAAATGTTTTCACCTTTAATGCTTGGGAAATCAGGGCTGGATTACCCATTAGCAAAAAGCTGAGATAAGACCCTGATTGTGAGGCTACAAAATATCTCAACATTATAGGATCAGAGAGTCACAGAAGGGTTTGGGTTGGAAGGGTCCTTAAAGACCTTTGAGTTCCAGCCATGCCATGGCTTTTTATCAGCTTTGAAGGACAAGACCTCTCTTCTTCTCTTGGACAACTAAAATTCTCTTTGCCATTGGAGCAGGCCTGGAAAATGCCAATCCTGTACATGCTGATCTGAGCTGTTCTCTCCTCAAACGACCTCAGGTTAAACCAGGTGAGCTGTTCTGCAGGTTGGCAGAGCCAAAGTTGTGCCAGGGATGGCAGATTTCACCCAGTGACCACGAGGAGCCTTTGTCCCAGGTCACAGCAGACGTGCTCTGGCTTGCTCAGGCTGCAGGGCTGGGTGAGACGTTCTGGCACTCGTAGGCTCCAGGGATTATCCATAAATCAGTGCCAGCTGCTCCATTACAGGTTTGCCAGCTGCTTTGTGGCCAAAATGTGCTGTTCACTGTCCTGTTCTCAGCAGGGACCACCTCAGTTTGGTGTTCCAAGATCTACAATCAGTATTTCAGAGCGTGGTCACCACTGCTGACCTGCTCCACGCTGTGAAATGTGGAGATTTAATCACACACTTCCTCCCCTTCTTCCCTGAACATTTTCCCTTCTGTGTACATTCCAAATGCCATCTTTCTCCATCCCAATAACCACTCCAAACTGATCATTTATCCTTTTCTTCCCTTTCTTCATTCTCATTTATGCTTCCTTAGCTCCCCAGGTCCTCATGAAGTGGGAATTCTGCTTCAGCCTTATTAGAAACCTAAGTCTAATTGTTTTGGCACCTTTTTTTTTCAGTATTGAAGGGATACCCAGAACTCATAACACTTCCTAGGAAGTGTGCAAGAGCCTAGGAGTGCTCTCTCACAGTAGGAAGCCTCAGGAATTGAAAATATTTTGTTTGCTGCTGAAATAAGAGGGAGTTTTTTGGCTTTCCCTGATAACTGTTATCATTCCCTACTGGCTGTTGTGGGGTGTGTGGATGAAAACCCAAGAATAGAGGTTCTGTCTTTGTCTCCTCCAGCAGTTTTTTCATCCTAAATGATGTCATTACGTTACTGTTGCATCTTGCTCATGGTTACACTCATCCTGTGTTTCCTTCCTTTGGTGCTCCCGTTGCCAAAGTCAATTTAGACCCAAATTATGAGCCTTTCACCTCCAATTCTGAGATTTATTGTAGTGTTCTCTGTGTAAATACTCACAACTGGTCGTGTTAATGAGCGGGGAAAAGCAGCAAAGCCTGGAAATCCAAATAAAGTCAGAAGGTTTTATGTCTTCTTTAAACCACAGCGTTCACCTTTGCTTTTGTGCTGCCTTGGAGAAGAATCTGTGCCTCCAGGAACTTGGAAGCTGCAAGTGAGCACGGAACAATGCAAGTCTCTGCAGAAATGGGGCTGTGATAACTTGGCTTTTTTGGCCTACATTTCTCAGTGGTTATTATTTGTTAATTATGTTGTAGAGTGCTCACAAGTGGGCTAATTGCTTCCCCAGAGAGCTTGCAAGGAAATGATGGACAGAACAAGGGCAGGATGTTACACATCTCAGATAGAGCGAGGGTAAGGTAGGACACGGGCAAGATGGGTAGGGAAACACTTGGAGCAGCATTTTGAAGCTGAGAGGAGAAGAGTTGGGTTGGTTTTTGGAGGGGAGGAAGAGTCCCAGTTGGAATTGATTGAGGAGCTGATTGTTGGAAGAGTCGTTTAAGGAAGCACTGAAACTAAAGGCAGAAATGAAGAAGAAATGCAAGAATTTAGGAAAAAAAGGCTGCAGGGAGGTTGTGCCTGGCTGGGTTGTAGGCACTGGGCTGTGCTGTGTGAATCCTTGAGAACAAGGATAACATCCTCATGAGCTCTAGGCACACTGCATGAATGGTATTCCTTAAAAAATAAACCCTTTTCCTCAGAAAAACTCTTTTCTTCAGACCCTTACAGATGGGAGAGAAGAAAAAAACAATGTGCATACACATCCATATTTCAAATTTAATTCTCATTCTTGCTGTTTGTGTTTCTGCATCTGTCTTTTAGCCTGCACAGGAGGGCCCTGCTGGTATTTATGGTATTTCTGGTCTGTGCTGCCCCAAATTGTGAAGTTCTGATTCATTTCCCTGTGCTGTGAATCCCCCTTTGCACCTGCTTAGAGGAAGGGAACCAAGCCTGAGGAAGGCACACTAAAAGTGACACAAGGTATTTCTCAGGGGCTCCTGGGCCACTGCTGGTGCTGAAAAACAGGAAATGTCTGTCCCCTTGCCCAGAGGTCTGAGCTGGTTTGGATCCGTGGATCAGCTCTCCCACAAATCACCCTCTCGGAGCAGAGGAACACAAGAGGCTCAAATCTGGATTTTCCTTTTGAGAAGCATTTTCTGAGGGGAAGGGGAAAGGAGCGAAGCTTTGGTTTAATTTAACTGCTTCAAATGCTCCTGGAAGTACTTTATTTGTACACAGATCTGCTTTTCTACATTTATGATTAGAAAAGAGCCAGGAGTTTGACATAGACAGGTGTTATTTACAGATTTCAAAGCACGTGTGGTTTCCTCTGCCAGAAGGCAAAGCTGTGATGCTGGGACTGTGCTTGCTCTTGGAATTGCTACCAGAACACCTTTCTCTCCTCTGGGTGCTTCCACAATGGTTTTTATTCCATCCTTTCTCTCAGCATCCCAAATCTTCAGAGCCCTCGTTGACACCTTTGCTTGTATTCACAATCTGGCTGGCCAAGCCCACTTGTTCCTGCTCCTGGGGTTCTGTGTATCTGTGGAGCACAGGAGGAAATCTTGAACTCAAGAATCAACGAGGGTTTGATCTCCTGAATCCTGAAGAGCAGCTGCCAATTCCACTGACATTACAGAGGGATAACAAAAAGTTCCCAGGGAATGACAGGACATGTGGAGAAGGCTTGGATTGCTTCTGAGCATGGCAATGCCATGGGACCGATACCCACAGTACTGGGGACAAGGATGACTGTCCTGGACTTCTGAAGACTTTTTAGACATTTAGAGTCTGGATTCAGGATTTTAAAAACTCAGTCTGCACTGATTTGCATCCTGAGCTGATCCCCAGTGTGGGCAGCAGGAGAGGGGGGGGTGATTCTGCCCCGCTCAGGTGAGACCCCACCTGCAGAGCTGCTCCCAGGGCTGGAGCCCCTCTGCTCTGGAGCCAGGCTGGGAGAGCTGGGGGTGCTCGCCTGGAGAAGAGAAGGATCCAGGGAGACCTCAGAGCCCTTCCAGAGCCTAAAGGAGCTCCAGGAGAGCTGGAGAGGGACTGGGGACAAGGATGACTGTCCTGGACTTCTGAAGACTTTTTAGACATTTAGAGTCTGGATTCAGGATTTAAAAAACTCAATCTGCACTGATTTGCATCCTGANTGGGAAGGAATTGTTGGCTGTGAGGGTGGTGAGGCCCTGGCAGAGGTTTCCCAGAGCAGCTGTGGCTGCCCCTGGATCCCTGGCAGTGTCCAAGGCCAGGTTGGACAGGGCTTGGAGCACCCTGGGATAGTGGAAGGTGTCCCTGCCATGGCAGAGGTTGGATGATTAATGTCCTTTCCAACCCAAACCATTCCATGTTTTTTCTCCTGCACATTCCTTTAAAGCACAATATCTGAGACCCCTGGTGATTTGGTTCCTCTCAGATCTGTCACAGAAGTGCTGCTGGGTCAGTTCTGTGTTCGGTGTCCCAGCCCCAGGTGCAGGTGAGTGGAATTCCAGGGTTATTTCCATCCTTGCACATCTGGGATACCTCTGTGAAGGATCTCAAGGCACCTTAATGAAACTTTTAGCTCTGCTGTGAGTTTCATGCAGTTCTGTGATCAGGCATGTTGTGTGCTTTGATAACTTGTGCCAGAGCTGGAGGGAATCACTTCTCCAGGGTTTCCCACCAGCTGGGAAGAGAACTTGGGAAACGTGACCTTCCCAGTCCTGTGCTCACTTTGCTGGACTGTACTTCCTCTGTTATTCAAGGTGAGAACAGAACAGTTCGAATTGATTTAGGTGCTTTTGGGGAAGATGAAGTCACCGTGTTTGGATCTCTGCATCGTGCCAATAGAGAGATCCTAGGGGAAATCTCTTCCTTTAGTTTTGTTTATATCCAGTCTAAGGCACAGATGCAATTTGCAGGGAAATGTGAAGGAAAAGAAGTTGTGCTGGCCTCAGCAGTGGAGCTGGAGTGGAATGAGATGTCACAGGGATATCTAAGTGTCTCTCAAGATATGAAAAGGATTTTCTCTGCCATGTGCTGAGTTTTTTAGCTCTTTCCTTATGTGCCTTCAGCACCTCTTGGGAATTATCCCACGGTGTGGATTCCCCCTTAGCCTCAGCTCCTGGATTTTACTCGCTGTCTTTGTTGTGCAAAAACGTAAATAAAAGGGGTTTTTTTTCCTGAAAAGTGTAAGAACAGTAGGAGGAAGTGTGTGTGTGCCCTGTGGGACGTGGTGCCGGGATTCCCAAGCTGCCCTTGGAAATCCAGGTGCTGTGGCCTGACCAGGATCTGCTCAGGACAGCTGGAATGAATCCCCAGGACTATCATTGCAATCAAGTCCCTGGCCAAAATTTAATCCGTTGCACTTTTGCAACCTTGTTGTTTCCTGTTCCGCTGGTGTTTGCAGGCTGGAGGCAAAACCTGGCTGAGTGTCACAGCTTTATTGTGCAGCTCCTGTTTCACTGGTGGGAACAGGCTGGGCTCCAGCTCATCCTACACCCCTGAAAATGGATTGTTTGTATCACAAACAAATGGCATTTTGCATACCAAGAGTATTCAGCAAGAGAGGTGGGGGCTTTCTGTTGTGTGAGTTATAAGAATAAATGAAAATCGCTGAAATTGGCCACTTGCTGAGGTACGGGATGAGCTTTTGACAAAAATATAAAATAGAAGGGTGAGACAGGTTGGGAGGATTTGGATGTGGTTTTAATAGAAATGCATTGCCACGGAATTTAAAACTGAAATAAAAAATGGAATCAGCAAATACAATTTAGATGAAAATCAAGCACCTGTAGATTGCTGCAGTGGGGTGAAATGGGTGCTGTTATGTGGTAACAAAACCTCTCACTAGGATGTGATGGCTCATCCAAGGCCAGGCTGGATGGAGCTTGGAGCAGCCTGGGAAAGTGGAAGGGATCCCTGCCCCTGGCAGGAGGTGGAATGGGATGGGCTTCAAGGTCCTTTCCCACCCAAACTATTCCATGATTCTGTGATCAGAATAGGGATATCCTGAAGGATGGTAAAACCTCTGTCTTTGGAGGTTTCCATGACTCCACTAAAAAAAGCAGAGCTGGTCTAGCACTCACAGTAGTTCTGCTCCAGAGGTCAATGATTCTATTAATAACCCCCAAATTATTCTAGGCAGAGATTTACTATAATAAAATTCCTTGGCCCTTTGATTGCAAGAGAAACAATCTGCTCTTTCTTTTGTAGTTGCAAGTGTAGCAAAAATGGATCCCCATAATTCCATGGAATAACATTGTATTTTTTAAAACATTTTTCCTTGTCCCCTTCCCATTAATTACTTCCTAACCTCTCTTCTTGTCCTTGCTGGGTTAGATACAGCTGATGGCTCCTGTGGAGTGTAGAAGTTAATATCAACTGCAAGACAGCAGCTGATGTTTCAATATATTCTGGCACAGAATTTATTTTAACAGAGTCAAACAGGAAAGTGCTTCTCTGTAGAAATTGGAACTTGTCCTCTTAACAAGTGTCATGTAATCCAGGTATTGGACATTCAGGATTTTCATTCCATTTCCCATTAGTGGATTCATTGCTCTGTTGGCACTCAGGATAAACAGCAGTAAAATTAAACCTTCCTATGGATATGTGATGTGTCCTGGTGATTACACCACCACCATGGCCAACAAAAACCAGAAGTTGCAGGTGACCTGAATTTTTTACCACTTTTGTCCAAATTGAGTATTCCTGTTTCTCATCTCTTTTGTTAAACCCTCTTTTTTTTAACAGCCTGCCCATGGAAGTGGTAGAATCATCATCCCTGCAGGGATTTAAAAGCTCTGTGGATGTGGCACTTGGGGACGTGGGTTTAGTAGTCTAAATTCTTGGACTCAATGGTCTGAGAGGGCTTTTCCAACCTTAACGATTCTGTGATCACCAGGAGGTCAAATTGTATCCCTGTTGAGGTTTTTGAAGCATTACAGGACTGAAAGATGCTTCTGGAGTCCAGATCCCACATTTTCCATTCCAAGCAAGGATTAACTCCACCTAACACTTCCCTGGTAATTGTCTGAGTTGCTTTCAGTGGCTGAGACTCCCAGTGGTTGTTGAGGCTTCACAAAGATGCTGATTTCTCCTGGCAAAGTTTCCTGTGGATAATTTCCATCTGCTGCCTGTCCTTTTCCTCAGGAGCACCAGGGAAATTGTCCCGTTCTCCTTTTGCATCAGCCCTCTCTGTACTGGGAGCCTGTTCTCATCAGCTCTTCACAAGATGCTGTCTGCAGTAAACCAATTTTAGTCAGGTAAATTAAAAGCATTAGAGCCTCCTGGGTTACCTGTTCTGATGCCAGAATTGACTGCAGAACTGATGGTATGTGGCCTTATTTATGCATGTATTTATTTTAATCCTGCTTAAACTCATCAGGCTACAGGTCTTTGTTCACCCTGCTGCCTGTTTGATCCCAATCCAAATGTTAATTCTCCTACTTAACTTGAAGTTGTCAGCTCCTTAAAGCAAGACTCTGTCATTGCTGATGTCTGCAGAGCTCCAGAGTGACTCTTCAGGAATTATCTGCAGCCATTCCTGGGATGGGAAGATACAGGGATGCCCTCAGCTCTTGCCTCTCAAGTTTTGTGCTCTGCACGGGGGTCCTACCAAGCTCTCGGTGAGGATCTGAAGCAGCAGGAGCAGAACAGGATTATTTTAATCTCATTGTTACGGTTTCTCAACAAGAAAGTTGGTAAGAAAGGCAAAAGAGGGGTGGCTGCATTTTAGAGCTAAGAGTGATCCTGTGTTTTCCATGGAATTCAGGCTCCATGTGCTTCATCCAGCCCACTTTCTGTAATTTAAGTGAGAACCTACTGAAATGGTTTAGCTTTATTCTGCCTTTACGATCATCCCTTCTGGACTTGGCTTTTTGTGTCGTTTCTGTGAATCAGATTTCATAAAATTGTTGTGGATTACTACCAACAAAGCAAAGGCACGGGAATTACTGGGCTTAAGTAATTGTAGTTCATATGTAGCAGACTGAGATGGTATAAGAGATTTTTTTATTCCCCTCTTTTAAGATTTTAAGTGCTAAAAATTAAATACTTGCATTCTAAAGAGGAGGGAAACTTCCTTGAATTAATCCAGGCTGCTTCTGTTGCTCCTGTGCCAGCGCCCTTTGCTTTGCTGGTTGGTTCTATCTCACTTCTCCTTCCAGACTGCAGGTGCAGTTCTTCTTTTTGAATATTAATTATTTTAATCCCAGAATGGTTTGGGTTGGAAGGGATCTTAAAGCTCATCTCATTCCCACCTCTGCCATGGGCAGGGACACCTTCCCCTATCCCAGGTTGGGTTTCAAACTCATTTCATTTCATGAGGTGTCAAAATCCTTCCCACTCCTGCTCTTGCCAAACTGTTTTCACTGATGTGAATTCGTTTGATAATTGACCATAATCGCCTGTTTTTTCCTTTCACTGAATACCTGAAGGGTGCTCCGGGAGTGGGATGCCCTAGAGAAGCAATCCTGATCCTGCAGGATTCAAGGGAACCAGGATTTCCCTCTGTAAGTTTAGTGTAGTCCCTTAATGATTTAATCAGCAAGTGAAGAAAGGCAGAGCAAAACACGGTGGTACATGGAGTGCTTTATGTCCTTCAGATTATTTTCCATACATTTCACTAATTACATAAACAGATGATATTTACAGGGGACTTTTGCCTGTAATTGACCTTCATCTCTTCCTGTGCACTTCCCAACCTCTGCTTGAATTTTCCTATTGTTTCCTCCTACTCATTCCACATTTAATAGCATTTTTCAAGCAGTCCTTTTCTTTTCCTTGGGACCATCCTGCCAGTTCCATATTCCCAGTTCCTTCTAACTTCATGTCCTCAGCTCGATTTTGTGGGCAATTTTAAACTCATGGCTTGGACAAACACATTCTCCAAAACCCAATCTTCAGGTTTCCCTCCAGTTACAGCACAATTGCTCTTTCCCTTTTACCTGATCAGCAGTTCTCTGGAGCAAAAATATTTCTTTCTGTCTTTTATCTGGTGAAAAGTTGTTTTCCAGAAGCTGGAGCAGCACAATCCACTTTTAGGGATATCTGCCTTATTTTTCTTTGAAATTTTTCTCTGTGTTGGGTCAAGCAGGGGAGGAATTGCATAAACTGTGAGGGGTTAGAGAAAGCCCCTGGTTAGAGTTCAGCAGTGTTCCCATGGCTACTGGGACAGGTACACCACGGAAGCAGGAATACCTTGGCATTTAACAGCCCTTCCAGGTGATTTATGGTTTCACATAAGCTTTTCCTAAACCCAGAGGTTTTCTAGGGTTGGCACCTCTTTGCTTGTCTCCATGCCCTGTTAGTTCTGTGCTCAGTGGCCCGTGGTTATTAAAATTCTTATCAATAAAGGAGTTTCTGAGCAAGGTTCTTATTTTCTAAACTCGTACATACCTTTGGATCTCCTCTGCTTAACCAAAGGAACATTTGTTTTTATGCCTAATGTACTTCATGAAAAGAAACGTGTAGAGTTCAAGTAATATTTGCCTTCAATTACAGTAATTAAGTTGTCAGGACTTGAAGTCACCGAGGCAATGAGAAAATCCTTTCCTGGCTGGCCAGGGGGTCAGGGGTGCTCTGGGCCCGAGCGTGTTTTACACATCGGGGTGGGGAGGGAAACCAAAAACCTGGGAGTCTGTTTGTCCTTTTGCAGTACAGGGTGTCAAAATCCTGCCCTGGGGGAAGGAAGATGACCCTGTTTGCCTGGGCTTCAGCAGGACCAGGGCAGTGATTGTCCCTCTGTGCTGGGGACACTTCTGGGACACCTCCAGGGCTGGGGGCAGCTCTGGGACCCTCCTGACAGGAGAGCCCTGGAGGGGCTGGAGCGTGTCCAGGGCAGGGAACGGAGCTGGGAAGGGGCTGGAGCCCCAGGAGAGGCTGAGGGAGCTGGGAAAGGGGCTCAGCCTGGAGAAAAGGAGGCTCAGGGGGGCCCTTGTGGCTCTGCACAACTCCCTGACAGGAGGGGGCAGCCGGGGTGGTCGGGCTCTGATTCCAGGGAACAGGGACAGGATAAAGGAAAACGGCCTCAAATTGTGCCAGGGAGGTTTAGATTGGACATCAGAAGGAATTTCTTCCTGGAAAGAGTTGTTAAACATTGGAAGGGGCTGCCCAGGGAGGTGTTGGAGTCCCCATCCCTGGAGATGTCCAAGGCCTGGAGGTGGCACTCAGAGCTCTGGGCTGGTGACAAGGTGGGGATCGGTCACAGGATGGACTTGACGGTGTTGGAGCTCTTTTCCAACCTAAGTGATGCTGTGATGCCATGGGATTCTGTGCTGGTTGGCTTAGGTCTTATTAAAAATAGGTTTAATATAAATGTGGCTCAACCCATTTATTCTGGGAATTCTGTCCTGTCAAACTTCTGCTGCAGCTCCCTTTTCAAATATAACCTGTGTGGAGACGTGTGTGGATACATCCTGTTTTTCCCCTTGTTCCACATCCCTTTTCAGGCTTCTTTGCCAGAAGTCAAATAGTTTCAGTTACTTCATAACCCTGCAGGAACACTACAACATATCCCTACAAGAAAAGTCCCTAATTTTGATAAGTGCCCACACAAACATCACTGGAATCTCAAGTGCAGCCTTACTTTCGTTCCACTGGAATAGCTCTCTTGAAAGCAGATGGATGAGGAAATCACCACTCGAAATGCATCACTAATGACACCAATTTTTGCAATCCTGCTCATGGGAGTAAAGGTTATGGATGCATAAGGAGCCAGACCTGGAGAACCTTACTCACAAACCCTAATAAACCCCACTTCAGCCAGCAAGTTTAATGATGCCCTTAGGAGAGCCAGGTCCCTTATCTGCACCATCATGCAATAACTATAAAGTGTTGAGATAAGTGGGATTTTATCTCCCAGCTCTCTGCTGGCCTTCCCCAAGTATCAGGTTAAGGCAGTGAAAGTGAAATCTGTGAAATCTGGCTGCTCTGATCTGGGCAGGTTTTATAGTCCCTTCATTCAGGATGTGTGGGCAGAGGGTGCTCTTATCCACCCATGCATTTATGAATGGAAAAACTGGGAATTATCTCTGACTGTAATCCCTGTGCATCCCCTTCCCTTCAAGAAGGGGTTGTAGGGCAGATGAGGTGAGGATTCTACACCATCCTTCCCAGCTTCTGCCATCCAGAGGGGATGCCTGGTTCCCTGTGGTGTGTACAAGGCTTTAAAAAAACACTTAATGAGCTGAGGGAGCTGGGAAAGGGGCTCAGCCCGGAGAAAAGGAGGCTCAGGGGGGCCCTTGTGGCTCTGCACAACTCCCTGACAGGAGGGGGCAGCCGGGGGGGTCGGGCTCTGCTCCCAGGGAACAGCGACAGGAGGAGAGGACAGAACCTCAAGGGTTGCCAGAGGAGGTTCAGGTTGGACATCAGCAGGAATTTCTTCCTGGAAAGGGTGGTCAGGTATTGGAGGGCACTGCCCAGGGAGGTTTGGAGTCCCCATCCCTGGAGGTGTCCAAGGAATGTCTGGATGTGGCACTCAGGGCTCTGGGCTGGTGACAAGGTAGGGGTTGGTCACAGGTTGGACTCGATGGTCTTGGAGCTCTTTTCCAACCTCATTGATTCTATGATTCTGTGAAAATTTGGGACATTTCCAAGAGTCATTTGTGACTTTTGCCAAGCAAAAGGCTATACCACAAAGGCTTTGTTTTGAGCTTTGGTATGTATGTGAACAAGCCTTAATTTCAGCTGCCTTTCTGGTTTGTTTATTTTGTAAATCTCAGATAATTTAACAAATTATACATTTCCATCTTGTGGCATTTGTTGCTTTCTCAGAGTCCATTCTCTTCGTGCCATCCATAACATCCAGCTCCAGAGCTCTGCTTTGCTTTTAGTTTGATATTTCCTTTCTAGAAAGGAGACTCTTCACCTGCAGCTGGAGATGAGCAGCTCTTTGTTTCATGTCTGCAGAAACCTTGTAAGATGTAACCTGTGATGTTGTTTGTGCCATCTGATAACGGGTGATCAAATGGAGCCTGTTTAAATAACAACATCTGGGACACCCTGACAGCAGAGCAGCTCTGAAACAAACATTTCCAAAGATCAGATAAGATGGAAGAGATGCCTGGGTGCTGGATTGCTCCCTGGATCACAAGTTCTTTGCTGGAGAGTTATTCCAGGCATGGGATTTCCTTTGTGCCACGGGCTAATAGATTGCAGTGGATCATTTTTCATGCTGGTTTATGTCTTGCAGAGACATGTGCTTTGTAAAGTCGGTGTAATGCACTGAGTATGACAGTGGTAGATATGATTTAAGTAGGAGTAGGTAAACTAAGGAACTCAAAACAACTGAAAATTGTCTTGGTTTGTGTTCTCTTGCTGCCTTCCATCCTTCCACCTCTTCTCCCTAACCCTACAGCATTTTTTACATTGAGGGCTGCCTCACTTCCACCCAAATCTGTACTTCCACAGGTAATTTTCAAAGCACCACGTTGCTTTTCAATATTTTCCTTATCAGTGTGCTAAAAACCAGCATTATGTTTAAAGCCATGATTCCTGACTCCCTCCTGCTCCTCTCTGTTCCCTTGCAGGAGGATGTTGCTGATCCTGACTCCCAGGAAGAGAAGGAGGGGAACAACTGGCTCTCCAGCCCTGGAGATGGTTCCAATACAGTGAAGAGTGGTCTCACTGTCCAGGAATATTTTGCCAAGCGCATGGCAAAGCTGAAGGGATCCCAGAAGGAAACAGAATCAAAGGTGGATCATTCCAGCCCGACAGCTGATGAAGCTGTGGAGCCTTCAGAAGAGCTGGAGACCAAAGTCAAAAAGAAAAAGAAGAAGCAGAAGAGAGATGATGAGGCAGAGAGGACAGAGGAGTGTGAGAAACCAGGGAAAAAGCCTAAGGCAGGGAGCTTGAATGGACAAGAACTGGATGATGCACAAAATGAATGTCACCAAAGGAAAAAAAAGAGGAAACATAAAGAGGAAATTGAAGGAGAAAGCATCAGTTGTGAGGAAATTTCAGGCAATGGAGAAATTTCTATGGGAATGTCTGAGGGGGAGGAACTCAGCACAGAGGAGCAGGAGGAAAAGCAGAAGAAACGCCGTAAAAAGAAGCACAAAAAGCAAAAAGAGGAGACAGAGGAGTGTGAGGAAGGAGCACCCAGAAAGAAAAAGAAGCACTGCAAGAACATTTAACCCCTTTGGACTCAGGCTGGGGCTCTGGGGTGAGTCTGTGTTAGAGGAGGCTCTGTGTAAGCACAGCACCAGACAACACTTTGTGCCCCAGGCTGGGACACTGCTCCAGCTGGGACCACAGACTGGACCTAAACACAGAATGGATCTAAACACAGGCTGGATCTAAACTCAGGCTGGATCTAAACTCAGGCTGGATCTAAACACAGGCTGGATCTAAACCCAGCTCTCCCAAGGGAAAATGTGGTGATGGGCCAGCAGGAGCTTCAGTGCCACGCTCAAAAGGGATTCACGTGGAGGATTAACACATCAAGACTGTGAAAGGCAGGGAATGACTTTCTGCTGCTTCACACTGACTGTGTTTTTTTCAATCCAGGAAAAAAATAACCAAAAAAAAATCACCCAAGTACTGCCTTTTTATTAAAGTTGTTTTCTCTTGTGAGAGCCCAGCTCTGCTTCTGGAAGCAGGAGGGGCTTTGCAAAGCTGTCTGTGTTTCTTCACTGATTTTTGCAAAGTGGTGTCTAATTTTTACATTCATCTCTTTCTACTTATGAAATGAATGTTGTTTCTTCCCAAAATGCTTACTCTGATTAAAGGTTTGTTCCTGGGTGTCAGCACTAAAGGATGAAATAAAAAGACCTCCCTGTGCCTCCAAACCATTGTCAAACTTTTGTAACTTTGCACCAAAGCTAAAGGAACTGTGTGTTAACCATATCATTTATTAACCATATCCAAACCTTTGATTCCCAGGCAACATTCAGGATCTCTTCAGTGGTGCCTCTGGAATTCAGAAAGCTGCCTTGGATAGAGCAAGGTTTTTTCCTGAAATTGGGAGACCAATAGATTTTAAAAGCACAGTCAGATGCATTTGGTATTGCCATTCACACATTGAAAACTTGCAGTTTGGATTTATAACCAAACCAGAGGTTGCTTCTCATTGTAAGCCTGGAAATAAGGAATGCTGGAACTGGGCACTGCCACGAGCACTTTTGTGGGAGATCTGGAACATTCAGCATGAATTTTGGGATGTTAATATCACTCAGAGCTGTCAGAAGAGATGGGTGAGCTTGGGTGTGGTGGAATGGGAAGAAGGGTTCACCTTCCTGGTGTCCTGCTCTGGTATTTCTTTGGCCACAGCAAACTGAGAGCACAGCCCTGAAAAGCAGCCAGTTACCCTGGCAGAACCCAGAATCCAAACCCATCAGCTGCTCATTTCAGTCAGGCCTGGCTGGCTTTCACCAGTGTAAATCTAAAACATCCCATTGGCTGCTCTGCTGAATAAAATGGGTACATTTTTATATTGTCTCAGCTCAGTGGAGTTGCTTAACATGGTTTGAGGAACATTGTCAAGATGCAGATGTTAATAGGGAAAAGAATTTCCTTAAGCTGCCTTTATTGTGCAGTGGAGGAAGCTCCATCTGCAGCACCCAGACCACATGGATGGTTTGGTTGAAGCTCAACTCCTCCTTTTTTAAGATCTCTTGGTTTCCAAAGCACCTTTTTTTTTTTTTTTTCTGCCCTCAGGACATGCTTGTTCACTGCAGCAAAATGAATTTTCACTTCTTGTATGGGAGAACAAGATGCCTTTCCCTGGGTTTCACATGCCAGGGGTTTTTAACCCTTGTTGCATCTCCTTTTCAGGCTGTACAGTTATTATCCAACATAATCCTGCTTGTGCCTGGCTGCCTTTAATGACATAGCACTGAATACCATCAGTTGTTATCAAACTGGGAGGAAAGTCCATGTTTGAGGTGAAAAAATCATCTTCTCAATACAAGAAGATGGCAAAATAAAGTTTTATATTACATTGAAGCATCCCTCCTGATTTCTTGCTCACCACAAGTTGGAATTTTTGTCATTAGAATCCAAAAGCCTGATTGTTTCCAATTATTATTTTTTAACGCTTAAGCAACTAAACTTTACAGCCTCTCTGGGATTTCAGTTTAAAAAGGTGCTGGTCAAGGAATAAGGTTTCCTTCTCCAAATACTGCTGTTGTTTGTTTTTTCCCTCTGTGAATTTCCCCGTGTTTCTGTGTGCTGATTCTTGTGGGTGCTTGGCCACATTCCAGTGCCAGTTACAGGAAGAATAAAACCAGGAATAAACCTTTAAATTTGTGCTGTTGCTTCTGTTAAGTTCAGGATACCCAGGAATTAAATCTGGCTCAGATGGAAGTATCAGCCACCAATGGAAGATTCTCTATTTCTGCGAGAAATACGTGGCACTTTACCCTGGGAAATGTGGGATTTTAATGTGCCCCGAGCTCTGCATGTGGCTGTAGGAGGGGAAAATCATAATAAATAAATAATCATAAATCATAAATTGCTTGCATTTGACAGAAGCAATTGATTTAACTGCTCTGCTCTGTGTTTGTGGTCAGCATTACTCAATGAAAAGCTCTTCTTACCAGATACTGTCCAGTGAAATGGATGATTGGAACAAGAGGAACATGTTTCAGAGTAATAAATTACATATATATAAATTTTTTTGTTTGTTTCTAGTGGGTTTTGAGTTCGGTTTTAACCCAACTCGGGTTTGGCAAGAAGGCCTTTTTTAGAAAGCACAAGAAAAAGAATTACGTCAGTGCCCAGATGGTGGAATAAGCAGAATGTGAGCACAAAGGAACGACTTGGTTTCATTTCCGCGAAAATCAGACTTTCAAACTCCGGGGCCTTTTGTTACAAATCCATCCATTGTGCTCACAGAATGAGGTGGCTCCCAGTGAAATTACCTGGCCAGCAAGGAAAATGAGACTTCCCTGCTCTGCTGTCGCTCGCGGACGGAGAAAGAGAAACGCGCAGCACTGATATTAAAATGTTCTCAGTTTTGGTAACCCCGGGTCAGCAGTGACAGAAGGAAATTTTCCTTTTTGCACTGGGCACATTCCAGCACTGCTTTCTCCTGAGCTGCTCCATTCTTTGCAGGGATGGGGCTGTTCTTTGCTTTGAGGCTGGGAATTCTCTGCGGGATCCACGGCCAAGGACGTGGTTGGCAAGAGCAGTGTCAGAGCAGCAATCACAGGGGTTAAATTGTGCTTGGAAACACCTGCAGGCACCAAACTACCCTGGTGGGTAGAGACCGTGGAGAAATAGTCCTGGTACCATTGTTGGACCCAAATCTGCGTGAGCTTTCCGGGCTTTTGGAGTTTTGTCTTGATTGTGGAGCTTTCCTTGGAGCCAGGGGTGGGAGATGGCACTGGAGCACCCCAAGTGACAGCCCCAGACGTGGGGAACAGGCAGCATTCCTTGAATTTCCTCCCAAGTTGTTCCAGCTCTGGTGCTTCACACACAGCCAGCATAAAGCAGAGGTAGAATTGTAGAATCATGGGACCATTAAGGTTGGAAAAGCCCTCCAAGATCATGAAGTCCAAGCATTCCCTCAGCACAGCCAAGGCCACCGCTGACCTATGTCCACAAATACCCCTTAATACCAACCAGGGGTTTTTAAAGCATAAATGCAAGACACCGTTAAAGATTTCAGAACCACCTGTCCTTGTGTTTAAGTGAATTTGAGTCCATTGAGATGCAGCTGCTTTGTGACTTTTATGAACTGGAGGGGCTGGAGCGTGTCCAGGGCAGGGAACGGAGCTGGGAAGGGGCTGGAGCCCCAGGAGAGGCTGAGGGAGCTGGGAAAGGGGCTCAGCCTGGAGAAAAGGAGGCTCAGGGGGGCCCTTGTGGCTCTGCACAACTCCCTGACAGGAGGGGGCAGCCGGGGGGGTCGGGCTCTGCTCCCAGGGAACAGGGACAGGAGCAGAGGGAACGGCCTCAAGGGTTGCCAGAGGAGGTTCAGGTTGGACATCGGGAATTTCTTCATGGAAAGGGTGGCCAGGCATTGGAAGGGGCTGCCCAGGGCAGTGCTGGAGTCCCCATCCCTGCAGAGATTTCCAAGCCGTGTGGATGTGGCACTTGGGGACAGGGGTCAGAGGTGGCCTTGGCACTGCTGGGGGATGGTTGGACTGGATGATCTCCGAGGGATTTTCCACCCTAAACCGTTCTGTGGCTCTGTGAGATGTTTGGGGACAGCTCAGCACCGCGTCCATGGCTGCAGTTCTCCTTTCGGCTGCCCTGGTGCTCTCTGCCTTCAGCTCCTCAGCTCTCAGCAAGGACAATTAGCTGCATTCATCAGCGTAATTAACCAATTTTCTCCTCTTTAAACACACGAGACCGAAGCTGTTGCAGCATCCACCTTCAAAAGGCACCATTGACGTCAGGAAACCTCCGAACCTGCCAACACTGAGGGGAGGAAGGAAGCTCCAAGAAGAGAGGGAAACCACACAAAATCTATTGGAAACACTGCCCGGCATCACGCCTGGCTGGAAAAAAGATATGGGAATGCTGTATCCTATTGGATTTGGGGCATCCAAAGCCATCCTTTGCCTAATTCCTCCTCATTCCTGGGCAGGAACCCCCAGGAAGGATCTGAGCTCAGAGAATTTGGGACAATACCCAAGACTTTGGGCTCTGTACCTGTTCCATCCAGGGATAAACCAATTTTTTTCTTGGATCAGCAAACATTTAGTGATGTGGGACTGGGAAATGCAGTGCAAATACACAATTTTGTGGTGGCAGAAGTGGGAATATTGTAAAACAAATTGAAGCTCCATTTCTCAGCAAGTCAAAATCCGCTTCTGAGTCACTCAAAGGTTTTTTTTTTTTTCCTTATCTTAATCCATCTTTATAAATGTAAAGGTGTAAGACAGAAACTCTTCTAGTTCCTTTTAACCAAAAGGCACTTATATATATATTTTTGTAACCTTAAAGCTGCATTTTAAAAGTAGTAAGAGCAGAAATATTCAGCACTATGCTGAAAAATTTAGAATTTCGGGGGGTGCTCTGCATTTTTTTGTATAATGGGAAAGCTCTGGGGTTTTTTCCCTAGAAAATAAATGGTCCAGGTAGAAATCCCTGGGGAAAACCTGGTGGAATCAGGGAGGATGGGTGGTGGGCAGAGTTGGGAACTGCAGCACTGAGGGAATCTTCTGCTGGGAACCCCCAGCTGTCTCTGCAAAAACTTCCCTTGGGAGCCGAGAGTTTCATCAATAATTAAGGAACATGTGAATATTGAGCTAATTTAGGATTTGCACTTTCTCACAGATTTTAATGTCCCTGAAGGTTGGTGGGGTGCGAGGGGGGGTGGGGGTGAAAATAAACCCTCCCTTCACTGGAGTAAAA
>VZRO01003404.1:293255-360016 GCA_013397915.1 Daphoenositta chrysoptera | reverse complement strand
GGGGGCCGGGGGGCCATGGCTGCGCTGCTCAGCACATTCCCCTGGCCGGAGCGTCTGGAGGGGGACGCGGGCGAGGGGCTGTCCCCAGGGCCACCCCCCCGAGCCTCGCAGGGCGAGAAGGGCTCCGAGAGCCGCATCCGCCGGCCCATGAACGCGTTCATGGTGTGGGCGAAGGACGAGAGGAAGCGGCTGGCGGTGCAGAACCCCGACCTGCACAACGCGGAGCTCAGCAAGATGCTCGGTGAGGAGCGCGGCGGCTTTGGGGGGCGAGGAGCGGGGGGGGAGGTCGGGGACCCACCCGAGCATCCCCTGGGGTGCAAACCCTGCCCGGATCCGGTGCCCCGGGGGGAGCAGCCGGGCACCCACCCGGGCAGCCAGGTGCGAATCCTGTCGGGGTTCAGTGCCCCGGGGCACCCACCGGAGATCCCTGCGGGTGCAAACCTTGTCCGGATTCGCTACCCCTGAGTCCAGCAGGGCATTCCCGGGGGTGCAAATCCTGCCCGGATCCAGTGCCCCGGGGGAGGCACCCACGCACCCACCCGGGCATCCCATGGGATGCGCGCCCTGCTTGGATCCAGCGCTCCGGGCTTGGTCCCCAGGAGGTCCCTGGAGTGAAAAGCCCGTCCGGATTCAGCGCCCTGGGGTGGGGATCCAGGCACAATCCCGCGGTGCAAATCCCGTTCGGATCCGGTGTCCCGGGGCGGGCACCATGCACCCACCCGGTCATCCCGGGGTGCAAATCCCCTCCGGATCCAGCGCCCCGGGTTGGGAACCCGAGCACCGCTGGCCATCCCTGGGGGTGGGGACCCGGTCTGGCACGCAGCAGGAGGACACCCCTGCACCCACCTGGCTGTTTTGGGGGTGCAAAGCCAGCCCGGGTGCAGCAGAGCCCCGGGAGCAGCAGCCGTGCACCCACCCTGTCACCCACGGGGCGCTCACCCCAGAACTGCCCCACACTCCAGGTGTGCCGTCACCCCTCAGGGTGTCCTGACGGTGTCCTGCATCCCGGGGGACAGGCACCCTGTCACCCTTCTGCTGCAAACCCTGAGGGTGCTGCCTTGCTGTGCAGGGTGGGACCCCCAAATTTTCCTGGCCTGTCCTTGCTGTCCCACTTTGTCCCAGTATTGCACGGCTGGGTGTGTGTGCGTATTTCTGCTGTTACTTTTGGGGGATCACAACCCATTTCGAGCCCACATTTGTTTCCCATTCCCCATCCACTATTTCTCCCTTTCTCCCAATCCCCATTTTGATGTGAAACCAAGAGGGCAAACCGAAATTACCGGCCCAGACAGCCTGAGAAAGAGCTGCCCGAATTGCAACACAGCTTTGCTGCCCAACCTCTTATCCAAAGTTTGTGTTTCCCTGGACAGTTCTGCGGTGTTTTCTTTGGTGGTTTGGGTTTTCTCCTTGCTGCTTTGCCATGCAGCATCTCAGCTTATTAGTGTTTTTTCTGCTGTCTCAGGCCATGGGAAGGCATCAAAGGCTTTGATCTGTATCCTCATTTCTCCCCCTTACCCTGAGGAGCAGCCTGGGACAGCCTCACTGTGGGATAAACCCTCCCCTGACCAGTGCTGCTTCTCTGTCCTGTGTCTTGGGGATATTTCATCTCAAACAAGGAGGAGTGAAGTCACAGAATTACAGAATCATGGAGTGTTTTGGGTTGGAAGGGACCTTAAAGACCATCTAATCCACCCCCCTGCCATGGGCAGGGACACCTTCCACCACCCAGAGCAGCTGTCACAGTGCCCAGGTCTCCCTGTGCCCTGGTGCAAGTCCTGGCAGGGCACAGGCTGGGGCACCTTGGAGGACACCACGTCCTGACCCCTGCTCAGCCAGGCACGGCCTTGGCCGTCCCTGCTCCACAGCCCAGCCCTCTGTCCCAGCCCATGGAGCTGGGAGACTTCATCTGCTCGGATTTATTCACCCACCCCGAGCCCACCTTGTGTGGGGACTTGGGATGAAGGGAATCGGAGACCCTACAGCAGCCCCAGTTCCCCCCTTCTTCTCCCGCCCGCTGCCACCTCCCTCATCCTCCTGCGGGGTTTTTGGGATGTGTCCTCCGCGCGTGCCGGCCGGCTGGGATATCGGGAGCCCTTGGGAGGCTGCGGGTGCTAAGGGAGCGTCTCCTCCGTTGCAGGGAAGTCCTGGAAGGCGCTGAGCCTGTCGCAGAAGCGTCCCTACGTGGAGGAGGCCGAGCGGCTGCGGGTGAAGCACATGCAAGATTATCCCAACTACAAGTACCGGCCCCGGCGGAAGAAGCAGGTCAAGCGCATCGGGAAGCGGGTGGATCCCGGCTTTCTGCTGGGCAGCCTGACACGGGACCAGAACTCTGTGCCGGAAAAGCGGACCTGCAGCCGGGCCGGGGGGGACAAAGAGGGCCCGGGTGAGTACCCCCCCCGCCCGGGGCTGCCGGCCGTGCGGGGGTACCGGGAGGCTGCGGGCAGCGGCGGCAGCGCCAGCGTGGACACCTACCCCTACGGGCTGCCCACCCCGCCGGAGATGTCCCCGCTGGACGCCATAGACCCCGAGCAGAGCTTCTTCTCCTCGCCCTGCCCCGAGGAGCATCACCGCTCGCACCTCGCCGGTGCCGCCTTCTCCCCGGAGTACGCGGGCGGCTCCCTCCCGTGCCACCACCCGCTCAGCCCCCTGCCACAGCCCGCCGCCTGCATGATCCCCCCGGCCTCCAGCTGCCCTCCCCTTCCTCCTCCTCCTCCTCCTCCCAGCTACTACACACCCGCCTTCCCCTCCCTGCCCCCTCCCAGCCTCCATGCCCACCTGGGCCAGCTCTCGCCGCCGCCCGACCACCACGGCTTCGACAGCTTGGACCAGCTGAGCCAAGCGGAGCTGCTGGGGGAGATGGACCGCGATGAGTTTGACCAATATCTCAACAACCCCGGCCACGGCGACCACCACGGCGGGGCCGTGGCCAGCGGGCACGTCCCGGCGTCCGGCAGCTCGCACGGCTCCGAGAACAGCCTCATCTCCGTCCTGGCCGATGCCACGGCCACCTACTACAATAACTACAGCGTCTCTTAGGAGCCCAGCCGGGGCCGCCTGGACCGGCCGAGGAAGGACCCGACACTGTTCCGAGGCGCTGCTCCCTGGGGACATCGCCCGCGGCCCCTCAGGGTGACCGAGTCCGAACCGCAGGGCCCTGGAGTCTCCTCGGTGCTGTAGGTAAAGGATTTGGGTTGTTGGGTCACCACCGTGCAAAGCCTGGAGTGCTCCGCTCGCACCAGGGCCGGGGGCGCTTCCCGATGCCAAAGCCCGTTGGCCGAGTCCCTCTTCCAAAGCAGGGATGCTCCTGGGAGCGCAGGAAGGCTGCCCCTCGCTTTGGGGCATCCCCAGCCCTGCTTTGGAGTCAGGAGTGTGGCAGCACCCCGCAAACGTCAGGTGTGAATTCCCCCTGGAAGGGGGAAAGGCAGGGATGGCAGAAGGGAGGATTTTGGTGAAGGTCTATGAGCTGGTTTTGGGTTCTGGTGGCGGCGTTGCTGCAGCCACCTTGACCTGCCCGACTGCTCCATCGGGGATAAAACCCCTCATCCCCTGTCCCCAGAGCGTGGATTGGGGGGTTCATCCCTCGGGAAGCCCCGGGGGGGATGGGACACCAGCCAGGAGAGGGGCAGCCAGCCCCGAGGGCGCTGAGCCTGTTCTGGAGAGGGGCAAGATCAGGGCTGGGAAAGGCAGGATCCGGCCGGCACCCAGCCCTGGGAGCAGGTCCTGGGGTGAACATTTTGGCCAAGAGGTGATGATGTAGCAGACACTTTTTTAATCAAACATCCTTTGAAGGGGAAGGCTCCCTGTTTGGAGCCACAGTGCCCAATGTCTCTCCTAACTCTGGCGTTTTATTGCTTGTAATAAAGCTGTACATTGATTTATTCCTTCCATTACTGCCCCCCCCTCGGATTTTGTATTGCTCGAGTTCTCTTCCTTTCCATAAAGATGAAGCTTTATTTTAAATCAGTTATATGACATGATTAATCTTAGTGTTTACTGTATGGCACTTGGTAATGATTAGTTAGTAACGTGGTTATAATTTCCTGGTTTCAGTCCCCAAAATGTATTAATAATAATTGCAAAGGATACTTTAAAAAAAAAGCCCCAAAAGTTCACTGGTTTTTAAGCTAATACATTCCATCTCTTTTGTGTGACTCTATGCATTTTGAATGAGTGTAGATACGAGTTTGCATAAAATATTTAATTTAAATAAATATGTTTTTATACGATGATTGTTCGATGATTTGAATTGCTGTCGCTATTGACAACAGTTTTCAAAACAGAAACATTTCCCATGCAAGTGCTATTTTTTTATATTTTTGTTGTCGTTGTCATTGTTGGTATTTTCAGCCAAATTTTTCTACTTCCATTTTTTTATAAATAAAACAAAGATCTGTGGCTATCTTTACAAATTGTGGATTGCTTTCTAACAAACCGACTCAGGGCATGGCGAGTGCCTACTCTTGCTTTCTGTGGGGTGTCTCGGGGTTCAGGTCACTGTGCTGGCCTTGATCCTGCTTTTGCCATCTCTCAGATATGATCTTTTTAATCCTGTTTCCGTATCACAGTGAAGTCAAGAGCTTTGCCTTTGGTGTCTTGGTGAGCACAGATGATGTTGCCGATTTATGGAGCGAGTGCCAGTGCCTGGAGCGTGGGTTTTAGTCACATTTAAGGCTCTCTTTTCTTTCACAGTTTGAGCTGATTCACCTTTTAAGGTGCTCCACGGTGTGAGGACCTCGAAAAGGGTCCTCGTTTCAGGTGCAGATCAAGGCAATGAGGCCTCAGAAATGTGTGGGGGCCAAATTTGGGGAGCCACGTGAAGGTGGTGTTGAGTGATGGTCTTCAGGCCTGGCTAGCAAAGAGAAAAGCTTAATCCATGTTGTCCATGGAAAAACATCACAGCCTGCTCTTGCCAGACATTAAATCAGGCTGTGGCCCTGCTGTCCTGGAGGTTAAGCCGTGCACAGAGAATCCCAGAGTTTTTAGGGCTGGAAGGGAGCTCTGGAGATCCGAGGCAGGGTAAACGCTGCCCAAAGCAGTGTCCTCCCAGGCTGGCTCCTCCTGCTCAGCCCCAAAAAGTGGAGGAGCACGTTTCCTCATGCCCTTTGTGATGCCACCTCTGTGTGGTGGCTGGGAGGGGTCTCCAGAGGTCACCCAGCCCAATCCAACCCAATCCTGCCCCTCAGGATGGCTTGTCTCCCATAAATGACATCTCTGATCCACAGAGCCCATGGTCCCAGAAGTTGGAGGCTGTTGGAGTATTTGGGGAGGCATCAACATGCTCCTGTCCTGTTGTCCTTCATTCCCCGCTTTTATCCCCTGGATTCAGCTCTCCCATGCTGCCTCTTCCTTATTCCATCTCTCAGGCATCCAAACTCAGCGTTGGCCTTTCGTTTTTAGGGGGAAAGGAATGGATACCTTTGGGTGTGGTACTGCGGTGGCTCCCTGTGTGACTCTTCCAAGAGGATTTTGGAGCTGGAGGGAGGGAGGTGCCAGGATCCTGTTTGGCCTCTCTGCCCAGCAGTGCTGACTCACGTGGGACCACGCCAGGAGCAGGAGTGGGGCTGGAGAAGTCCTGCTTTTCCCTTCTCCATCTCTCCCTGCGATCCCCGTGGTGCCCCAGGCCCGAGAGGCAGCTGAGAACAGTGAAACTGCCCTGGGGAGGAGGCTCAGCTGCCACCCCCAAAATCAGCTGTGGGTATTGCCACCAGCCTGGCTTGGGCTGTCACGTTCTTACCCTCCAGGACCCTTTCTCCAGGACATTGGCTGCTCCTACTGGTCCTTCTCCTTATTCCCATGCCCCAAGAAGCAACGGCATCACCTGCACCACCCCACGAGCCTTTCCCCTCCTTGCTTGCATCCCTTACAGGGTTGGTGGGAGCAAAACCCCGCTCCAAGATCTCCCAGCAGCTCCCACAGCCTGATTTCCCCAGGAAAAGGGTTTTTTTCCACGCACTCCATCCCCACGGAGCCCTTCGGGCCGGGATAACCGGAGAGCCCCGCCAGCCAAGCCTGTCCCCACTTGCCCAACCCGGAGCCACGTGAGGAGAGGTGGGAGCTTGTCCCTGTGCTCTCTGCACGCCAGGAACAGCTACAGGCCCCAACCGGGAGCCGGGGCCCCCCGAGGGCGCTGGGAGCCGCAGCCAAGGCGAGGTGCGGCTCCCTGGGAGCCACGGCCGGATCCGGGCACACGCCCAGCGCCGGCAGCAGCCGCCTTCCACCTCCAGGACACTGCAGCCGAGACGAAATTCGGGAGCCAAAGCATCCGCCCCGTCTCTGGCTGGGTGGAAAATGAGATGCTATGGGTCAACCCCCGCCCCACAGCAATTTTTTGGGGTGCAGGGCATCGCCGCAGGAAAATAAGGGGTTGGCGGAGGTGGGAAGGAGTGGTTTTGCTTGGAAGGTGTGGAAGACTGCTGGTCTTGGTGGTTTATGGATTTGGGGGGGGGTCTCCACCCCAAGCAGGACTCATTCTGCATCAGTCCTGGGCCCGTTTCTCCTCCCTCCCCATCCCAAACCCAGGAGCCCATGGCTATCTCAGTGCACGCTGAGCAGCCTTGTGGTTTGTGGCTTTCTGCCCCCAGCCTGGGAACCAGCAGGAAAATCAAACCAGGGCTGCAGGAAGGGATAAAACAGCCTCACACCACATTTGGGCTCCTGCTCGGGGGTGTCACCTCGGGCCAGGACAGGGGTGTCTCCGTGCCAGGAGGTGAGCAGGGTGTGAGCCCGCAGTGTCCGGTGGCCTGGGGCAGTCCTTGGCCCCGTGGTGCCGGGCAGTGGGAGCAGGGGTGAGATCTCCTTCCCGGAGCTGGGATTTGGGCTGGCCAGGAGCTGCCTGCCCTGTGTGTCACGCCCTGGGCGATTTCCTTTGCATCCCTTGAGCAGGTGGTGACTCCTCTGTGTCCTCGCTCTGCTTGTCCCGGTGCCACTGGGCAGGGGTGGGCCCTGGTGACAAACAGCCACGTGGATGTTCCATGCCTCAGTTTCCCTGTCCGTAAAACAGAGATAATTCTTCCTTTCCCTCCCGCAGGGAGGGAAGAGTAGAAAGGAAGGGCCACTGCCCTTTTTCTGACCAGCTCTGAGACATGATCTGTCTCTTCCCGAGAGTTTGAACAGGACCAAGTGCTTGTGCTGCCCTTCGCACCGGGGGTCCCGGCCCCATGCGAGGGATCTGGATCCTGCTACAAAATCAGCAGGGAGACAACAATTCTCCCTGATTTTTCAAAGCAGAACCAGGCGAGGTAGGTAGAGGCAGAGAGGGGGGTGAGGTGACTGGACTGAGCCCACCCTGCAAATCAGTGACAGAGCCTAGAGATACCCTCAGCATGACCAACTCCCCAAATCCCCTTTTGCCCCCTTTTTGCTCGCCTTCTCCCTCCATCCCTTTTTTTCTCCCCACTCCACCCTGACTCCCAACCCCGCTGCACCCCAGGCGGGGAGGGCAGGATCAGGCCTCCCTGCCGTCTCTCCAGAGGAGGGAATGAGAGAAGCTGCTGAGTGGTTTCCTGGCCAGCACTGCCAATGGAGCTGCTTGGGGTGCCGGGAGCAGGGGAGGATGTATCCGGAGCTGAGTGTTTCCTGGCAGATAAGGCCAGCCCCTCCTGCCGGATGTTATGAGTCCAAGTCCTACCTCCACGTTTCAAGAGAAGGGGCCGAGGAAAGGCTTGGATGTTTATGTCAAGGAAAAATAACTTCTCCCTCTGTGCACAATCCTCTGGCTCCCCCAGGGCTACGTGCGGGAGGGTAAATGCTGGGAATAGGAAAAGAGGGGCGAGGAGGGTGATGGGGGACAAGGAGGGCTGTGGGCAGGCCGGGCTCTCTCCCTGCTCGCTGGGGCTGAAGAGCCTGAGGGTGGACAGTGCAGGCTCAGCGCTGTGGGATCAGTCTCAGCATCAGTCCAGGGTCACCTGGGCCAAATCCAGTGCTGGTGCCCACCTGGAGCAGATCCAGCCCCCTGGTAGCATTTCCCCTCATCCTTCAAATGAGCTCCTTCAAAACCAGAGCCAAGGCAGCCCCCATGGCTGGAGATCCAGGGTTATCCTGCCCAGCTCTGTTATCCAGGGAATCAGGGATGCTGGCAGAGGGAGGATGGTGGCAGGGTTGGGTCTGGTGGCCCAGCTGGCTGGGGAGGAGGGGGAGGTTGTGCAGTGGGAATGAGGAAAACATGGATTTTCTCCATAATTTTTGCAATAAATAAGTAGAATCCAGTGCTGGCCAGTCTCCTCTTTGGAATGTAGCTGTGCTCTCCTAACACTCTCCTGGGAACATCCCCAAGGCTCAAGCCAGGACCTGTGCACTGCCTGAGGGCTGGTACATGTCCAGGGCCACCTCTAGATGATGGAACATAGAGAGACCTGCACTAAACTTAGACTGGGCAAGAAATCAGGACAGAGAAGACCCCCAGCCCTCAAGCATTACCATTCCCACTGAAATCACCCCAAATCCCAGCACAGCCATGCCCAGGCCACAAGTCCTGCCCCAGCCCCAAGACAGGGGCAGTGAGGACATTCCTGGTGAGGATTTGGATGTGGTCACCTGGTTTGGATGTGTCCAAACATTGAACAGCTTTTGATGGAGAGTTTTGTCTTCAGCATCAATAGGGAGAAGTCTGAAAACAGAGAAAATCTGGCCATCTCCTGTCCAGGGTGATTAACGAGAGCTGAGCTGCCTCCCACTCCCATTTCAGTCCAAAAGAGGCTGCTGGAGGTCCCATTCCTCACCCAGGGGGTCCGAGAGAGGACTGGAGGACGGCCTGAGAAGGAATGAGAGAGGGAAAAGCCCTGTTCTTCCTCCTCCGCCGAGCTCACGGAGCCCACGAGGGTTCCCACCGACAGCTGAAGGGCACCCAGGGAGCACTGCTGCGTTCAGGGAGAATTTTGGGATAAGAAGCCTCGTGCTGGAGCCATGACCCGTGCCCTCCTCCAGCGTCTCCCACCCCTCTTCCCTCAGCACCCGGAATTCCCCGGTGTCCCACCGAGCCAGGACACCGCACCCCGCCTGGGCCAGAGATGTTGTTCTTTCCCTTTGATTTCCAGGAGCTCCCACTCGGCCCCCACGGCAAACAAAACATCAGAAGCGCAGGCTTGGCGGTGCAGGAAGGAAAGCGGCTCCTGCGGGCTGAGTCACGGTCCCGCTGCTCCCTCCCGGCATCCCGGGGAGCGGGATCGGGTATCCAGGGATGCCGGGTCCCACCCAGCCCCGACCAGCTGCGGCACCAAAAATCCTCGTCCTCCACAACCATCACTATCGCGTTTAAGTTGTTTGGATAAACAAAAAACGGCTTGTGGGTTTTTTTTTTCATGAAGTTTGAGTGGGAAAGGCTGGATTTGCTTCGCTGGTGAGGGAAGAGTCTCCACGCTGCCCGTTTGGGGCTCAGCCAAAATTCAGGGAGGATGCCAAAAACTTGAGGTTTAAAAGAAGCTCCTCAGTACCCCTGACCTGGGACCAGGTGTTTGATTTTCTCCTTTGAGCATCACACAGTTGTGATTGTCACCACTCAGATATATTCCCAGCTTTCCCCCTCATATTTACTGGAGATAAAAAATATACACACATATATGTATAAATACATATACACATACATATATACTTATGTATATATAAGAAAGATGAGTACTCTGAACTCTACCCCTCTCATTTACTGGAGATACCAAATATACATATAAAAATATAAACATAAACAAAAATATATAAAATAAACATAAAAATAAAACTATCAAANTTAGCAAGGCCTGTCATGATAGGACAAAGTGTAATTGTTTTAAACTAAAAGAGGGTAGATTTAGATTACATATAAGGAAAAAACCTGGTCTAGTGGAAGGTGTCCCTGCCCATGGCAGGGGGTGAAATGAGATGAGTTTTAAGGTCTCTTCCAACCCAAACCATTTTCAGATTCCATGATTTTATGATTATATATATATATGTGTGTGTGTGTGTGTGTACAGAGGACATAGGACATATGGCTTGGAGAAAGCAGCATCCCTTGGTCCCCTTTTCACCACTCTCAGCAGTCTGGTGGAACTCTCAGCAGAGTGCCTGTCCCATGTGTCCTTTTAGGGTGTTTGTGCAACCTCCCTGCTCTTTCCAGGTGCCAGGCCTTGCAGGAGAGCTGGAGTTGCAGGAGTTCCCGGGATGTGACAGTGCATTGGACTGCAATGAACTTCTCCCCCCTCTTGGACCACCCTCAGCTCAGGCAGGTTTGGGTGCATCCTCTCAACATTTAAGCTTTAACAGGGCCCGCCAGGTCCCTTCCCAGTGACTGCACTGGACAAGCCTGATCAGTGATTAAAGGTGGGATTTAATTCCCAGGCGTGCCCAGCTGTCTCCACTCCGATCCCAGGGTAGCAGAGCTTGAGAACCACAGCAGAGGCAGCTGGCTGGACCTGGAGCCCGTCAGGAGAAGCTCTTGGATTCATTCCTTCTTCACAAAATGCCCAGTTCTGGGACTTGTTTTCTGTTTGCTCTATGTGCCCTGCTGGAAAATCAAGTGTCTGCCTGATGTTTGTCCTGCCAATACCTTCTCATCTCTCCCAGCATGTGGGACTCACCCTCCTGGATGCCCAGAGGGGGTTATTGGGAGTTATCCCTTACAAAAAGGCATCTTTTCCATAAGGAATCTACCTTGGTGAGTGCAGAGAGTCCCAATTCCTTTGGGACCCCATAAGCCAAGTGTGGGTGAAAGTCAGATCCAGCCTGGTGCAGTTTTCATCCCAGTTTTTGGAACGTGGTGCTAATAATGCCAAGGTTGTGGGTTTGATCCCTGTGTGGGCCATTCACTTAAAAGCTGGACTTGATGATCCCTGTGGATCCCTTCCACCTCAGAATATTCCATGATTCTGTGATTCTCACAGAAATGCTGAGGTTCTAAGGGACCTCTGAACATCCCACATGGGATCTGTGACAGATCCTTTCCTAGATGGAGGTCTTGCTTTGAGGCAGAAGGAGGTGGGACTCTCCTGAGGTTGACTGTCCCTCTCCAAACCAGCATGGCATTCCCAAATGCCTGTTCTTGGTGGCCTAGAGGCCCCTCACTTCAAACAGAACCCACATCTCCACTAGCAACAAACAGGCTGGGTATCTCTGCACCATGGTCCCACAGAGGATCCATGGACATCCCAAATCTCCCAGGATCTCCCATGCCTAAGCCAGGCTCCTGCCTACTCCCAGGAAAGAAGAGAAGGAAACCCACAACCCAGACCCNGGAACCCCACAACCCAGCCCCCCCACCCCACCCTGCCTGCCTTCCATCCCCCAACCCCCTGAAAAGTCCCAAAAGCCACTCTGAGGGAATTTCTCCAAGGTACAGACTCCCATGTAAAGGACCTGCTGTACTAAATGATCCATCAGAGCTTCCTGGTTGCTCTTTCCTGCTGCTTTCCCGGGTTCAAAAGGTGATTTAGGATGACATGCTCTGCTCTACATGAACTTGCCAGCTACTGCCAGCTCTTGCCAGCAGCATGACGAGACGCCCCTTCATTGTACATTAATTCCAGCAGGCGTACGGCCCAGCAATCAAAGTGCCTCATTAAACTTTAATTAAATTTCCCAAGTGATTTGCTCCCGGGCGGAGAACCTGCAGTGCAAGCCCAAGCAGGTCTCTGTGTGTGTGTGTGCATGTGTGTGTGTGTCTGGGCTTTTGGGGTGTCTTTTTTTCCCCAAAGTGATATCAACACTTCGTGGCTGGGGTATGAAATAAAGCTGGAGGTGGAAATGCAGTCCAGAGGTGGAAATCCAGAGGTGGAAATCCGGAGGTGGAAATCCAGAGGTGGAAATCCAGTCCAGACTGTAGGAAGAAGAGCCAAACTGAACAGACTTTCTGCTCCTGCCACTCCTGCTGAGTGCTGCTCTCCTGGAAGAAGATTCTCCAGAGCCTTCACTTCTCCAGGCTGAGCAATTTTAACTCTCTCTGCTGTTCTCCTGGAAGACCAGGGAGATTTTGCACTACGGTCCCTTTGTAGGACACGGACAGGAGATAGAGAGGTCAGGAATAAGGAGCTGCCTTCCACAGTTTCCACAATCAAAGCTTGGCAAAAAAAAACCAGAGGAACCAAGCAATTCCAAACTTGGAATGGATGGCAAACAAAGCCAGATCTCTTTCTGTCAATGACAAGTCTTAGAATCAGAGGGGTTAGGGTAGGAAGGAACCTTTGGGATCACCCCATTCCAACCCCCTGCCATGGGCAGGGACACCTCCCACTGGACCAGGCTGCTCCAAGCCCCATCCAACCCGTCCTTGGACATGAACCTGTGCCCATCCTCTGCCTCGATGACCAGTTGGCCTGGCCAAGTCCTTGCAGTCCAACTCTCTCCAGAACAAGGTGGCTGCATCTGAAAAACCACCAGGAATGGTCCTGACCCAAGGCTGGGATCATCTGGGCTCGCTCCAGCAGACTCAAACCCAAGCCAGGAGTGCAAATGAGCCACGTCCAGTCCATATCGAGACGTATCCAGGTTGTCTCTGTTATTTCCTGCAAGCTGCAAGTTAATCTCCAGATTCAAACTCCCTGAAGAGTCCAGAAGGAGCCAAAACCGAGGCCTCCTTCAGGGGACTGCACAAAACCGACCCGGCGTGGACTCCACGGGTCCCTGCGCCGGGATCCTGCACCAGGTGAAATTTCCCTGTGTTTTTCCTCGGGCTGGAGTGGATGGATGGCAAACAAAAGCGAATACTGGAGCACTTATTCACATCGCAAGAGGCACGAGCACAAAAAGCAGTCAGCCCCTTGAAACTTCGAGTGAGGTGGGGATTTCCATGTATTGCCTGTGCTTCCAGATCTGCAGATAAGGGTACAGCTGGTCAAACATTTTCCATTGATGATTTCCTTGCAGAAAACATCCTTCTAAGGAAAAAAAAAATCCAGTAACTTAAAGAAAACTCGGAGTTTAGCTTTGTTCCCCTTAAGCACACTTACAAAGAAAGTGTATTTCATGTAACTTTTCAAGTTTTTCTCGTTGAAAAGGAAAATAAAAGTGATGAGTGACCAGAGTGAGGTTGTTTGATTTTTTCAAAATGACAAGATGTATATTTTTCTATTTTTATAGCAATATCCAAACTCCCCTAAAACATCCATAGAAAACAGAAAGTTCTTTTTTTCCTTTTTCATGTTCTGTACTTTTTCCCTTTCCATTAGCTGTACTTAACAGTTTCTTGGTCAAGTTAAGCTTCTTCCTCATCATCAGATTCTACCAGTTTGAAGACCTATTTAGTTTTAGAGGTCGGAGTAGATGATCTTTGAAGATTCCTTTCAGCCCAGTGATTCTGTGATTTGAACCCTTTCTACTTCAATATTAGCTATATTCAGGTGAATAACTGTGAATAAAAATGACAGATTTTTCAATAAAATTGATAGATTACTATTCTCAATTAAACAAAGATAAAACTGAAGTAGAGAAGACAATTTTCCCTCTAAAAAAAAAAGAAAGATTTTGCTAAGAAATTTTTTTTTCAGAAAGGTAAATCTTGGTTTTGTTGAGGAAAGAATGATAAGAACCTAAACTTGGAGAACAATTGGGATTGTTCAGTTGTTTCTCACTGATTTTGCCTGTCCCTTCCGTCAAATTGGATAAAGACATTTGTAGAATTAGGGAATATTCCTAAAAAATATGTTTGGAGGCTGAAGGGAAACAGGGATCTGCTTCCTAACTCTGCAGCCTGCATTATGTTAATGGAAGAGAATAATTAGGAATGGAAGCAGAGCTCTGCATTTACATGATTTTGCTCCTGCCACTGAATCCCTGCACCCCCTTTGCCAGGTCCCTTGACCCCAGTGAGCTCTGTCTAACCTGTCAGCAGTACTGGGATGATAATTCCTCTCTTCAGGGACCTGGGAACATCCATTATTCCCTGCAAGACCCCAAAGTGAACACACGCTGTTGTTGCTTTCCTCCAAGGTGACATGAATGAGCTTTGGGGAGAGATGTCTGCAGGAACAGGCTGAGCTTTGGGAGGTGAGGCTGTTAGCATGGAAACATTTCTCTGGGAAGGAAAATCCGTGGCAAAACCTGGCAAAAGCCCAGCCCAGCTCATCGGGGAAGTGTTGGATAAACTGATGTGGTGATTAAGCACAGAATTCCCTCGATGTCTTTTTGGTGGGGAATATCTGAGACAGCTTAATTAGAGGAGGATGGAGGAGCCTGATGCCCACTGATTTCACTTGGAGGCTCATTCCTGGACTTTCTCCAGGCTGGATGTCCAAAAATGAGTCATGTCCCGGGAATGGGGTTGGGGGGTGAGACCAGGAATTGACTGGGTACGCCTCATCCTGCCTAGGCATGAAAAATCTTTCAGGGATCCTGTGGGATGAAGAGGAACAGGTTATTGTTGTGCAAAGGGCCTGGCTACCACTCTCCAACCTTTTGCAATTACGGGTGCATGAGTAAAAGTGGAGTCTGCATCCTTTGTGCAATTATACAGGAAAAAACTTGCAGGGTTGAAGCCCCCAGATCCTGCAGCTTTGAACACATCTCCCAGCAGACAAGGAGCAGTATTATTTCTGGGGAACTGAAGGCCAGAGATCCACCCCCTGCCTCTGATCTGTGCACAGCATTGGTGAATTCTGCTGTAGTGAAAATGGCAGGATAAACCTCAGCATCTGTCTGAGGATCACCATCATAGAGGTCTTTTCCTACCTTAAGGATTCTATGGATTCTGTAAGCACAGAATAAAATGTAGGGTGCTTGTTATCCCACCTAAATTAAGGAAGTCAGAATTTTATCTCCATTGGTTGTCTAAATATTCTAGGGGAAGTTGTCCCTGCCCATGGTCTTTATGGTTTCTTCCAACCCAAACCATTCTATGATTTTACTATGACTATTCCCTGCCCAAATAATCATAATATTAAAGATTTTAGGAGGGTACACTTGCATTGCCCATTGGGAATCACCCTAGGTAGTGCAAACTACCAAAATCTTCACAGGAATCCCCTGGGTTGATCCTGGATTGTCAAAAAAAACCCCATTCCAATGCCTTTGCTCTGTATCAGAGGGGACAACAGTGCTCCAGCACTGGTGTCTTGGGACTTCCCAGTCTGCTGGAAGATGAATAACCAAAAAATCCAGGACTCAGCTGATTTAATTTGCCCCTAGTCCAAGAGGAGGGCTGAGAACCTCCAGACATGATCAGGGCATTTTTACAGCTATTTTAAAATAAGACAACCTGTCCTTTTTAAAAGCAACCTTCGTCTGACTCCGTTCTTCTGTTTCATTCTCCAGAAGGTGCAAAGGGAAGCGAGAGCTTGGATTTCCCCAGCTCCAGGGTGTTTCCTGCCATTCAGCGAATCCCAACAACACATGCAGAGTCTGGCAGCCTGTGCCAGGGCTTGACCCTCTCAGGGAACCCACTTTTCCTAAAATCCAATCAAAACCTCCTTTCTTCCCAATATCCCATCCATCCCTGCCCTCTGGCAGTGGGAAGCCATTCCCTGTGTCCTGTCCCTCCATCCCTTGTCCCCAGTCCCTCTCCAGCTCTCCTGGAGCCCCTTTAGGCCCTGGAAGGGGCTCTGAGCTCTCCCTGGATCCTTCTCTTCTCCAGGTGAGCACCCCCAGCTCTCCCAGCCTGGCTCCAGAGCAGAGGGGCTCCAGCCCTTGGAACATCTCCATGGCCTCCTCTGGTTTTACTCCAACAGCTCCAGATCTTTCCTGTGCTGAGGATCCCAGAGCTGGAGTTTAATGAGCCTCATCCCAGAGACTGATCATCCCACCTTTTCTTTGCAGAAAGACAATCCAGGTCAGGGAATGAACCAGCAATGTTCTATTTCCACCACTCAGTCATTTGCTTTTCATCCAAGTTCATCTCAACGTCAGCTGCTGGGAACTTGGAGATTCCTGTGCTCCAGCTGACTTTGCTCCTCCAGCCTCCCACTGGAGATTTCCCTCGGTGGAGCAAAGCAGGAAGAGCCTTTGTGCTCTCTAAATAGGAAATAATTTAGGCTGGCTTAAAATTCCCATGTAATCAAAGCCATGCACTGTGGTTACAGCCATTAACCTCAGGATCTCTGTTAAAAACTCTTCTAACCAGGGACCATTTCTAGGCTTGTACAGGGAATATCAGAGAAAATGAGCCCTCCAATTCCCAATTTTCATTGCTCCTGACCCCCCAGAGCTTCTCTCACTCCCAGGACCACATTCCCCATTGCCCCCTCCCCTGGTCCCTGTGTTTGTGGGGGATGTGAGGGAGCAAGAGCTGCCTCAGGATTTATTTTCAAGTATCAATACTTCAGCTACAGGAGAGGAAGGGCAGTACCAGAGTGAGAGCCCAGAAGGCAGTTTCTGAAATATCCCCCCCAAAAAATGCACCTTCAGAAATTCGTCAGGAACTCACAAAGTCCTCAAGGCTGTGCTTTCCATCCTGGTTTCTTAAACTGAAATGACTTTTTTTTAATTGCCCCCTCCCCACCTCCTCTCAAAAAAGGAAAGGAGTCATGGAAGTACATCCTGGCTCCTCTGCAGGACTTTGGACAGTCATTAGCATCTCATGCATTATTCAGTGGGCTGATTATGAATGAATCAGCATAGATCCCTCCCCTTGGAAAGCTGGGGAGAGCTGCAGCTCCGTCAGAATGCCCCATGGCCCTTCCTGACCCAGCTGGCTGCAAAGGGAGATGTAATTTCTTAGTGACGTTTAATTAAAATTTAATTAATTGGTGAAGAAGCAGTGGATGTCCTGAAAAGATTTTTATTTCAAAGGGAATGCTTGAAAATTGGTGCCCTGATCCCATGCAGTGCTGGGAAAGTACTGAATGGACACTTTTTTGTAAGGATTGGGAGATCAATGGGGCAAGAAGCACCTGGAGGAGTTTTGGGGGTGGGATGTTTGATCCATGACTGAGTTTGCATTATTTGCAAAATACATAAGAGATTAATGATTATTAAGCATCCTCTGATTAGGAACATCAGCAGGAAGCAAAGATCACCTTCAAGTTATAAAGCCTGGGATAAATTCCACCTAAACCCAGCAATCCAGGAGCAATTACCACCGTGATGTCCAGCTGCTTTTCCCTTTTCCTCTTTCCTCCCTCTCCAAATTCACCCTGTGACAATTTCCTCAGCCTGAGAGCTGATCCCTTATTGAATGTGCTGAATGGATAAAATCTGCAGCAGCAACAAGTTGTCTGTGAGATTAATTTGTCTCTGGAATCAACATTATGCAAACAGGACCCACCCTAATTTGTGTGAACAGGCTGCCTGTGTTATCTTACGATTAAACAGCTTTGTAAGCATCAGAATATCTCATCTGGCTTCCCTGAGCAGGGTCTGATCCAGGACAGGCTGCTACATTCCCTTCAGCTCTGCTCTGCACCTCCAGCCTGATCCTTAGGGCTTAGAGGGTCCCAGCAATTTTTAGGGACAGGAACGAGCTCTGTGTCGAGTTATAAATTAGTGGCGCCTTAATTTTATTTCAGAGGCACCCTAAAAGCCCCAGTGGGCAAAGGTTTAATCCAGCATCAGCACAACCCCATGTTATCTCTCTTTAGCCATGCCATGGCTAAAGGTGGGTGAGGTGGGAAGAAAACCAGGGCATTGTGCAGAATTCCATGGTGCTGTAGCACCATTCCCTCTTTTCATTCAGTGAAGGAGATATTTTCTCACCCAAGTGTTTTGTGGAGATCCTTTGAAGTGATTGATGGAGCTTCACTGGCTCCTCTCATCACTTGTTCCCTTTTCATTCTCCACGGAGGCACAAAGGGAAAAGGGATCATCCTCACCTTTCTCTTTGCTTGGATCTGATTCCTGCCTTACCTGCATCAATTCAAATAAGAAAAGAACTCAAAATACCAAGAGGATGGATGTGAAAGAGTCCAAGAGGAGGAGAATCCTTTTTACACCTTCTGGAGTGCAATAGGGTGTAACAGAACAGCATCAGAACGTCATAGAGGATTTTTCTCCTTTTTATGGGTGACTTTGGTACATGTAGGACACATCCAGGATACAGTGCCTGGTTGGAGACCTCCAGTTTTGAGCTTTTCCACAAGGAGGGAATTGGCAAACTGGAGAGAGTCAGGCAGAAAGTCAGGGTACTTATATACATATATATATATATTTATACTGACATGTTTAGGGAGATAAAGAGCAGGATTTGGAAGCAGAGGCTGAGGGATCTGGGTTTGTCCAGCCATGACCAGAGATGTCCAAGATGGATCTCACTGCTGCCTTCAACTGTCCGGTGGGAGGGTATAGAGAATGTAGAGTCAGATTTTTATTGGGTGTTCAGAGTGAAAGGAAAAGAGACAATTGACTGTAACAGCAAGAACAGAAATCCCAGTTAGACATCAGGGGATTGAAGGAGAGGGAAATCCACCATGAAGAGAACAAAAAATGGGAGGAGTGACCCAGAGATGCTGAGGGGTTCTCCATCCTCGGAGATAAAATACTGCTGACTATGACCCCAAGCAATGAAACTGAACTTGCATCTAACACAGAACTGGGTTTTGGATCAGAGACCTCCTGAGGTTCCTTGTGAACAGCTTTGCTCCGTGGTTCTGTGAGGAGCCTGCCCAAGGCTCCAGCTGCAGCCGTCCTGCCCAGCCCTGGAGGTGAGGGAAGCTCCAAGGAAGCTCCCCCAGGCTCCAGGGTCAGAGGTGGTGTCCCCAAGGCCACCGAGAGCCCTCCTGGGGCACACGGGGCACACCCCGTGCTCTGAGGCTGCTCTGTTATCCCAAAGGCAAACAAGGGAAGTGTTAACTCGGGATTATTTCTTGGCAGCGAGTGCAGGAGAGAGAGAATCAAACTGATGATGGTTTTAAATGGTCCTAAGAATGCAGATGCTTCAAAGCACTGAAGGGCTGAGTGGGTTCAGTCTGAAGCCATTAACACAAGAAAACTGAGGCTCTTGCAGGGGAAACCCTCAGGATACTCTTATCTGTCTGTGCCTCAGATATTCAACAAAGCCACAGCCAACAGAGGCAACATAAAAAACCTTTATTGCAATATCTATAAATCAAACAGTGCCTTTTCCATTCTCTGGGACTTCATCCACCTGAAATGGTTTGGACACGTCCATCCTGTCAAGTTCAGCCTTCAAAACAGGGTGGACCTGTGCTGACTCCTGATCCACACCTGGGATTTGTTCCTGAGAGTGGTGCAAGGTCATGCTGAAACCCTGCCAGGGATCTGACACCGGGTTTGGAGGTAGCCAGAGTTCCCAGTGACTCAAGTCAGCATTCAGGTTATCCATGCACAGGCACAGACACTCTTCAGGGCTAATTCATTCCTTAAAATTACCAGTGCATCCCTGATGATCCTCGGGGTACTCCACTACTGGAAGGAAGTAGAAAATGCTCCATTAAGAATCATCCCACCTCTCAATAAAGAGTAGGGGCTCAGCAGATCGAGACAGGGGGGTTGGAAGAGGAAAAGTGCAAAGGCAAGCCTTGTTTTCTGGGAAGAACCCATCTGCACTGGGATTTGCAGCAATGGCATAGCCAGGCTTCTGCAAACTCCACCCAGCAGAGCAAATTTCTCACCCCTGGCCAGACTGTGATGCCCAACATGAATATAATAATCAGAGTCAAGTGAGGGGTTGAATTCCGGATTTATTTTAATGGTGTGAAGCCACAGTAGCTCCTTCAACTTTAATCTGATCAGATCAATGCTGCTGTGAATCAGTATCCAGACCTGATGCCCAAGATGCCCAAGAGCATTTATAAGTCCAAAGCAATATAAGATACAAATAAAATCAGCAGCAGTATTTTTTACTGCCATATAGGGGACTGAAATCTCAGGGTTTTTATTTAACTTTTCACTTCTGACGTGGTGTAAACATACTCTGAAAAGGCTGGGACAAAGGCTGGGACGAGGAAAGGAGCTGAATAAAACCCGAGACCTGAGTGCAAAGCCACATTGCTGGAGCTGAAGAGCCAGTTTACCCAGGAGCAAATCCTCCCACAGCTGTGTCTGGGAAGTGTGTGTGTGTTGAGCAGAGCCCCTTGCACAAACCACAGGCACTCAGAGGTGTGCAGGGGCCGTGGGCAGGACCCTTCCAGCCCAGCACCACAGGGATGTTTTCCCTGCCACGCTCAGATCCCGCTTGGCAAGGCACAGAGGGATGTTGTCATCCCTGTTACAACACAGGGAAGCTCTTCACAGCTCGCTGGGAGGTAGGTGAGGGCAGGATTTCACAGCAGGCACAGCGGTGTGAGCACACCAGCAACCCCACCAGACTCGTTCTGCCGGGCTCTGCTCCCAGACTCTTCACCCAGAGCATGACTGCTCCTGCTGTCCCAGCAACCACAGCTCCAACAAACCCTTCCCTCTCGGGCTTATCCCAGCCCGGGGCCACTCTCAGCCTGACACGGACTTTCCTGCCTGTATTTACACTTCCTCTCTGAAGCAACGTAGAATGGTTCGGGGTTAGGACAAGAGGACACTGTTTAAAGCTGCGCCAGGGGAGGTTTAGGTTGGATATTAGGGAGAATTGCTTCATGGAAAGGGTGATTGGGCATTGGAATGGGCTGCCCTGGGAGGTGGTGGAGTCCCCATCCCTGGAGGTGTTTAAGAAAAGAGTGGATGTGACGCTCAGTGCCATGCTCTGGTTGACAAGGCGGTGTTCAGTCACAGGTGGAACTTGATCATCTCAAAGGTGTTTTCCAGCCTAGTTAATTCCATGATTCTGGGTTGGAAAGAACCTTCAAGACCATCTTTTTCCAACCCCCCTCCCATGGGCATCCACCTGCTATGGCCTGGATTTGAGCTAAACACCCCACACTTTATGTAAAACCTCTCTGGAGGCTTCTTTCATGTCTTGTCTCCGCGCTTCCCCTCACCTCGGGAGACACAACGGGCAGACAACTCATGCTGGACCACACAAGGTCAGTCCTCTGTTTCTCTGAGGAGCTCTTCCATCTCCCCCACTGCTGTTGTAGAGGACAGCACTGAAGATCCCAAATCTGGTTGCAGTGGCACCTTTTGTGCTTGGGAGGGGTCTTCAGGCTCTGCAAAAGGCTTTTTGGGAAGGCAGAGCAAAGACCTGGAGCCCCATTAAAAGATTATTGACTCTCACTATTGGCTGGCTCCAGGGAAAAAGGAACTAAATTCATTCCTGAAGGTGAAACAAAAGTGAAAGGGAGATGATAAAAAAAAAAAAAAGAGAGAGTGCCTGGGAAGAGCAGAGTGAAGTAGCTGAGTGGGTGGATTTTGGATCCCAAAAGGACACATCGTGCCTCCTGTAACATTGTCATGTTTGGGAGTTTTAAGGCATTTCCCTTTTCAGCAAAGCCAGGAGAAATCCAGGCCACTTTCCCTGAGGTGTCAAGTCCCACAGTTGTGATTAAATCTCTAAATATTATCCCCTGAAAGTATTTCCAGGAGGACCAGAGCTGGGTGCTGAGTAGGGGAGGAACCTTCACCTTGCACACAGTGTCATTTCCCTGGGGAAGCATTTCTGCCCTGATTCACATCCCCTCTGGCTCTTGAGAGCCTGACCAGAGTCAGATTTCCTTTTCCTCAAGGTTCTCCACCCTCTCCATCACATTCCTGGCTTTCCTTTAGTCTCCAACTCTTTCTACTCTCCGAATGCAGCAAAGTGATGATGCTGAGAACAGTCAGGGACAGGCACTGGGTTAACTGGTGTGTACAGTCTGTCTGAGCACAGTCCCAGGTCTGGCCCAAACTGGTACCAAAGCCCATCCCTGACCCCAGAAAGGAAGCACTCACCTCGTTGTGGAGGAAGTTTAATACTGTGGACATTGCCAGCCCTGAGATTGTCCTCAGGACCAGAAAATGACTCCAAGCACTGTTTGGTTTCCTGGTAGAGATGTCACCTTCCTGTCCTGTATCAGTATTGCATTCCAAACACTGAGGTGTGAAAATGCTGGAGCAGACAAATCCTGGTTATTATCATCCATCCTCTAAACCAAACAATCTGTAGTGGCTTTATCTGAATTTTAAGGTTATTACCCACCTCTCCCTTCCCATCCTCCTGTGCTCATTTGTGTGGCAATCCCAGAGAGCACAGAACATGCTCCAGCATTCCCCAAAGGTGTCTTCTACTCCAGCATCCTCTGGTTAACCATGGCTGCTGATCAGGAGAGATGAAATAAGAGTTTGTGTCCCAGGTTTAGAGGATTTGCTAAAGCATTCCCAGTCTGTGGCACAGCCAGGACAGCACCAGACCTTTAGACTTCCTACTCATCATTTCCATCACTGTATTTTGGACTTTAAAGTGTTCAAACCAGCAGCTCCTGGATGAGTGGGAGAGGTTTTCCCATGTCCTGACATGACAGGCCAGATCTTCTGTTTAAGATTTAAGGAGGTTGCATCATTCCTCAGAACACAGAGATTTCCACATTTCTCCCACCTCCACCTCCCCTGCATGGCCTGAGTTTTTCCCAGCAAGTATCTTCCCTAAGGAAGATCTCCTCCATCTACTCTGTAAATACCTACAGCTTGCTTAGATGAATGCAGGCTGATGTAGCTGAAATTGGGGGGAAAAAAGTTATCTACAAAAAGCTCTGCTTTGCAGAAATTCCCTTTGGGCTGGAGGCAAGGCCTGAAAGTGGAAGTGTTGTGTTGTGGCTACAGGAATTGCCCAGAGCAGCTGATTCCTGCTGGGAAATTGTGTCACCTGAGGAGAGCAGGAGATACCAAGCTGGCACGTGGCTGTATTTGAGTGTAGCTGCAGATTAGGGGTGACCTAATTGAGGCCTTCCAGTACCTGAAGGGAGCCTACAGGAAAGATGGAGAGGGAATAGAGTGACAGGACACAGGGAATGGCTTCCCACTGCCAGAGGGCAGGGATGGATGGGATATTGGGAAGGAATTCTTCCCTGTGAGGGTGGGGAGGCCCTGGCACAGGGTGCCCAGAGAAGCTGTGGCTGCCCCTGGATCCCTGGAAGTGTCCAAGGCCAGGCTGGACAGGGCTTGGAGCAGCCCGGGATAGTGGAAGGTGTCCCTGCCATGGCAGGGCTTTGGAACAAGATGAGCTTTAAGATCCCTTCCAACCCAAACTATTCCACGATTCTGTGTTCCTGAAAGATGAGGAATGAGTGCTGGAAGGCACAAGGACCAGGCGAGGATGGAGCCCTTTAAAGGCCGGTGACGTGGTGGGCAGGGGTGTGGAGTTGCATCATTAATCAAGTCCCTAATGCTCTTAGTGCTAATCCATTAATGCCTCAGCATATAAGGCAGTTACTTCTCTCTTAGACTGATTTTGGGTGCAAGGGGATTAGGACAGAAGGTCTCTCATCTCCTGTGCTTGTGCTGTGCAGCACACCCAGCGCTCCCTGCATCTGCTGCACCTTGCAGGGTGAAAAAATGCACCTCTGAAGCTGCATTACCCACTGCAGGTGCCACTGTGGCAAGGGCAGAGATTTATCCTCAGCCCAGCAAGGCTCAGCTGGCTCCCAACAGCAGCCTGAGATCCTGAGAGCCCACCACACTGCGAGGGTGCTCAGGGCAGGGATGTCACCCTGTGCATCTGCTGCTCGTGTCCCAGCAGCAAGAGATGGAGCTCTGAGGAGATGGCAGAGGCTGTGCTCCAGCTGAGATGAGCACAGCAAAGCTCCACTTCTCCTTCAGGCTCACCCAGAAGAGCTGTTGCTGATGGAGGGTTCTGCTCAGACCACTGTGGGGAGCCTGGGGTTGGTTTTAAAGAGGGGCCCAGGCAGAAGGTGAGCCCTGGGAGATGCTCGAGCATCCCACATCTGTCTCTTATCTCTGTGATGGAGCAAAGCAAGGTAATGTCACTGTCCTGCCAGTCAAACCTCCACACAATCGGTGTTTTGAGACCAGTGGTTTTGGTATCTAACTCCTGGCCCTGCGCAGACACCCAAAAAATCCCACCCTGTGCATCCCTGAGAGCGTTGTCCAAACACTCCTGCAGCTCTGGCAGCCTCGGGGCTGTGCCCATCCCATGGGGAGCTGTTCAGTGCCCAATCACCCTTCTTTCACTGACCCACATAGTTTAATACATTTATACAGCTGCATTTCAGGACAAACCACGGTTTTCAGGCTCGTTTGGTTTTCAGGTGTTTTTATTTTTATAAAATTCAGGAGCAAATGAGGAGCTTTCTCAAGTGACCCTGCAAGGCTGAAGCAGGATGTGTGTTTGGTGAGGAAAGAGGAGAGATTTGGCAAAGAAATAACTTCAGTCTCAATGGCAAAGAGGAATCTCTCTGCAGCTGCATTTCAGAAGTTTCTTGACTCCCCTCATGCAGTCCTATAGAATAGAACCATGGAATGATTTGGGTGGGGAGGGGCCTTTAGTATTCATCCAGTCCAACCCCCTGCAATAAACAGGCACATCTTCAATTAGATCAGGACAGTCTTGGTCCTGGGTCCAAAACCTAGGCTTTGAGACCTCCTGGAAGCTGGTCATTCACCATTGGGATCATCAGAGCACAGCAGTCTTAAAGTGCAGTCTGCCAAAAATTGTACAACTCTGATGCAGCACCATACACACAAGGAGAATTTCATTTTCTCTGGAAATTATTTTGGTAGAGAGCAGAAACTGATAAGTGAGACAGGGAGTTCTAGGCTCGTTCTGTTCTCCTGGGCAGCACAGTTACCTCTTGATGAACACCTCAGGGAGGCTGGGGCTGAGATCCTTTCACTACATGGAAAATAACTCCATAGGGAGAAAGCAAGGCCCTGTTCAGGAGAGGAAAACACAGGAGGAGGTTAAACATCTCCTGGAAATGAGGTGCTGGCTCCTGTTCCTCTGGGAACAGGGAATAAGTGATTTGCCCAAAGTAATCCCAGTTGTACCACACTCAGTTTTTCTGAGCGAGACCCAACAGCCTTGGTAATTTCACTGTTAAGTGTAAAACCTTTCAATAATGGATTAGAAACAGGTGCTAATAATATCCAAACACAAGGAGAGGTTTATGGGAGTCAAAGGGATTAGGTTCAGCAAATTTTTCCTGTCTTCTTCTAAATTTCTCCTAGAGGGGCAGGAGGTGTTTATTAGTGGAGGAGGGGATTAGAAAGGGGGACCCCTGGGTTTGCTGCATGACCTGCTGCTGTGTCGTGTTCGCTGGGTTTTTGAGCTCAAGACCTTACAGAACTCTTTATTTGGGGAGGAAATAGGGTCAGAACAGCCACTGTGGTGAGGAGCTGGGACCCACAGCTTTAATTTAATAAAAAGGCTGGAATCTGGGTTAATAGTTATCCACCCTGGTGCTTTCTCTCCTCTGTGGACTTTACTGGGGTTCAGCCTTGAATTTGAGCAGTGCTCCCAGCAGGAGTTTTTTCAAGCCTAACACATTTTCCAAAATGCCTTTTCCCCCCTGCATTCTCCTTTAACACTTAATAAAAACTCCTCAACCACCTTGGTGGGTGAGTCTATTTCCATTAATGCCTGGAAGTTACATGGAGATTTACAGGTAAAATAGGCTAGGGAGGTTGCCAAAACGCAATTAATTATAATAAACAATTAATTATTAAGACAGTCTCGAAGGAGAAAAGTGCTGGAAATCCCACTCGGAGAGACTCTGTGTAATCTCCTTTTGGAAAAAACCCCAGTCAACCACGGCAGCGTGAGGTCAAGCTGATCATGTGCAGCTTTAGGTGACAAAGCCACTGCACGGGGTAAAGCTGGAGAGATTCCCCCCGTTCTGATGATAAACAGCCACCAATCCCTCGGGAGATTTAACATGACACCTGCCTGGGGTTACAGCCTGCAACGTGTGGAATCCTCACACATGGCTGAAATCAGCTCCTTTTTTTTGAGTCTCGGAGGGAATGGGGTGAGGAAGGAGGTGGGAGTGCAACACACCAAGGGAGAGTCTTTTTACACCGCTGTTGTTGTGGCCTTGTCTTTTGGGGTGTTATTTTGGACCAATCATACAGAATTTTAGATTTTTCTGTGGTTACAACCATTGAATAATTGCAAACAGCCTCTGGTCTTTCATCAGTGGGCCAAGAGTCACTTGCAGGGGTAATTCAGAGCTGGCTGAACTTTCCCTGTTTCCCTTTGTGTAGAAGAAACAGAAGCATCTGAAAGTAGGTAAGAATTTCTGGTACTTCTTATTTACGGCCACACCTCATTTAGGATTATAGGATTCATTGAATAAACTCAAACATTGAACTCTTTATGCTTCTAGTGCATGTTTTACATATGATGTTGTTCCTCCTGGATGAGACATGGTCAACAGGGCCTGGGAGATGGCTCAGCTCGTTCTAGAGCAAGGATTCCAGGGGTGTCAGTCTTCCCCTGGAAGGAATAGGACCACTTATTTCATGGCTTGGAGCAGCCTGGGATAGTGGAAGGTGTCCCTGCCTGTGGCAGGGGGTGGAATGAGATGAGCTTTAATGTCCCTCCCAACCCAAACTCTTCTAGGATTCTGTAATAGTTATTCTGTGCTACAGTCAGTTTTCACTCCAGGATGCAGAACGATTTTGGGAAGTGCTTATCCTCATGTATGACTGGGCACGATGAGAATAGGCACCCACCCCATGTAATTCCAGCTGTCCATTTCAGGGGTCAGTATCTGAGCTAAAATCTCAGATTTCACTTATTCCCTGGAGAGATGAAGTCATTCTTGAGGGTGAATCGTGGAATCATGGAATATCCTGAGCTGGACAGGACCCACAAAGATCTCAATCCAGCTCCTGGCCCTGCACAGACACCCCAACAATCCCACCCTGTGCATCCCTGAGAGCGTTGTCCAAACACTCCTGGAGCTCTGGCAGCCCTGGGAACGTGCCCATTCCCCAGGGAGCTGTTCAGTGCCCAAGTGGGAATGGAGCCTAAGAAAACACAAGAGGTTTGGCATGGAGGCATCACCTGGGGTGAGGGTGTTGAACTTGGCATTAGGATATTTGGGATCTGCACTTGGCTTTACTGTGGGGAAAAATACCAGAATCTGAAGATGCCTCTTCTCCACTGAAAGGATGAAACCAATGAAGGAAGAATAACACTGACCCTCACCTCTCTGGGGTTGTGATTTTTGTCATTCCTTATAACTTATAATACACTTTAAGAGTGCCTGATGAAATACATGAAACTTTGTCCTGGATACGGAATTTTTATTTTTTGCCATCCATTAGGGGTTTTTCGGGTTGGGAGAGGCTTTTGCACTCAATCTGATTTAATTATTGCATATCAGAGGCTGGAGACTTAAAACTTGGGCTTTTATGATTAGAGAAGGCAGGAAAGCTTTGCCACCAGCAGCCAGCTTTTCCCTGTGCTCCAGCTCCTGGCTGGAATACGTGTGGACAGAGGAGGAGGAGGGGGCACTGGCTCAGGCTGGGCGAGCAGCAGAGACCACGCTGCTCACAGTGATGCAAAACCCTCCGTCACCAAACCTGCACGAGGAACAAGAAGGAAAAAACCCCTCTTTAAAACCTCATTAGTTAATCATCGTCACTGCAGATGGTGCCCGGCTGTAAGCTCCTTTCTGCTCATCCTAATCCCATTCCAAGCAGCTCCCCTTGGCAGAGGAGGCTGTTGGCTTTGTTATCGGGAGAAGTGGCGGAGCACGGGAGCACCTGGCAGAGGGGAGAGCTGCGGGAAGGGAGATGGAAAGCTTTAGGAAGGGAGGTGGGGGCCCCTCTCCCCGTGCAGGCAGGGACTGAGCAGAACCATCCCACCCTGCAGGGCTGAGGAACAGGAGCCAGAGGAATTCTCTGCTTGGCTTTTGGTCTCCACCGTCAGTGCTCGAGGAAGGCCTGGCCTGGGATGGATTCTTGACCTGGGCAAAGCTATGTACCTGGATTACCTTCGCTGTGGTGAGTGGAACCTGCCTCTCTCTGTGTCTTTATGAGCTTTTCAATCAGCACTGGGAAAAGGAGCGACAAGGGGGATGCTGGAGGGCTGATATTAGCACTGACTGCCTTTTTCTCAGCGGCTCTGTCATCCTTTTTGATTTGTTTCTTACTAGGAAATTGGGATGTTGTTGGTTACGTGGGAGAAATGGGGGCCTGTGATAAACAGGAATTCTGCTTACAGGGAAAGGTTCCTGATGGGAACAAGCCATAGCTGGTGGCTGTACTTCGCTCTGTTGAGCAATGCAGATGTTATCCCTGGAAGGCCTCCAAGGGCTGTGTTTGTGTTTTCCTGGGAGGCTTTGCAGTGGGCTCTGGGTCCATCCTTTTTGAGGCATTTCCCAAGGAAACAGGTCTCCTTTCTGACCAGAGCTGGATTCTGGTTTTTCTGATGTAACTTGCTGCGGCCACTTAAAGTCTCTGCTGCTATTTAGGGACAGCAGGAGATTGAGTGGATCAATCCCATAAGAAGATCCGTGCTCCTGTGCACGGAGAGGGGACTCCTGCCCATTCCAAGCAGTGCTGCCCAGGCAGGGAGCCAGGCTTGCTCCAGGCCCTGATGGGAGAGATGTCACTGTCACCACAAGCCCAGCTGGAATCTAAACCAGAACTTTTACTCTGATTTTCTCTGTAAGATCTGAATAACCACAAGGCCTTTTTTTTGCCTTTTTTTTCCTTTTGTTGGCAGCCCCTCAGTCTCTCTAAGCACAAGTTAAAAGGGGGGCCTTGTGTTTTCTGGCTAACACAAGTCCAAGGTCATTAACCCTTGACAGTTCTTTAGTGAATTACTATCAGGAAATGAATTGATTTCTTGGGCTGAAGTGAGATTCATACAGTTGATGACATAAGGGTCATTTAGATCATCAAATGTGACCATCTGATTAGAACATAGCATTGAATTTCACCCTGTAGCTCCTTTGCTTTCTGAGCTTTTCACGTTGTGTTAAGAAACTCATGGCAGGACCACATAAACTGAATTAATGCAGAAGGGAAGGTGAGAACTGATATCAATTCACCAGGAGGCCACAGGTCAGCATCCCACTGAGACTTTGAAGAGAGGAACCCGGCAATCCATGGTTGCCTCTGCTGAAAACCCAGCTGGTTCTACCTGTCTTTTATGGAAGGATGTTTTCTGGTGGCCATACCCCTGATCTGGGAATTTCTGCACACCTGTGCCTCTTTGGTTTGGATCAAGATTTGTATTTGCTTGTGACATCTGAAACTCCACTTGGTTCTTGGCCTGGCTGCAATCACCATGAATTATTGGTTGTGCTGGTGATTGATTTCTCTTTATCTTCCACGTCTTCTGCTCCCCCAAATTTCTCCTTGCAGCAACTCAGGACACAAAATAATGTTTTCACCTCTTGCTGCTTTTTTGCTTGTGGGTTTTCCCCCCTTGCTTCACTGGTTCTCTCTTTGGATCTTCAGTTCTCCTCTCTTTTAAATTACTTCCCTGTAATTATGGCTGTCTTCTTATTGTGCTTTGAAGAAACACAAACCATTGGCCAAGAGGTGAGTTTTATTGCTATCAGTCGTTATAAGGAATTTGTGCCTATTAATATAGAAGAGGGACAAACTGCACATTTAAGTATAAAATGACATTTATAAGGCTTAGGTGGCTTAAATGTATTTAAAATAATTTTGGAGAGATAAACAATGCATCTTTTAATCTCTTCCCTTCACAGTGGGATTCTTTTCCCCCTGCCAAAAAACAAAACAATCTTCTTTTCCCACTCAGTCTAGTTTTAAATAACCTGTGGGAAGGGGCTTCCGCTCCTTCATTTGAAGATTATTCCAATCTAAATGACCTCACTTGCCCTTTTCTCAATTTCATCCCATCACATCTATTTTTACCCTCTTGCTCTACATTAAGCTGTTCTCCTGCATGCCTGGGAAGAGGAAAAATTAGATCCTTAACATTTTGACCAGTTAAAGAATGAAAAATACAGGAGAAAATCAAGACCCAGGTGCCTGGCTACTGCCAGAAATGTTGTTCCAGAAAGGACTTGATTTCATCTCTTTGTGCAGTGCCTCCACTCCTCAGCTTCCCCTCAGCCCAACTTATCTCCTGGTTCCCAGTCATCCCTCATTGTTCACTTCCAAGGGCTGAGAGGTCTCGACAACGGAGATCCTACTTTTTCCTCGGCTCTTGGCTCCCTCCTGCCTGCCAGCTCTTGAATTTTCCCTCGGGCATTAGTTGGCCAAGCAGTGTATATTTAGTCCTTTCAACATTTTGTTTTCTCCCTCCTTCATCTCACCAACCCCTCAATCACTCTGCTGCTTTCCTCCAAAACCTCCCAAAATTGGCAGCATCCTGCAAGGCTTGTGGTTGTCCAGTGCTGCCCTGAGCCTTCCTCCTCCTGCAGGGCATGGAAGTTGAGTTTGTTGCCTGACTTTTTTTGGTGTTTCCGCTGACGTTGGTGCCCTGGATCGCGTGAGAAGGATCCTGCGAGTGCTGAAGGGCTTAGAGGGAGAGCTGGGCTATGGAGAAGGGAGAGCAAATCCTCCCGTGGCTGTTTCCGAGCAGCTCACCGGGAAGCAGTGGAGTTGTGTCAGATATTGGCTTTGTCCCTCGCTCTTTGCTTTAATGCAGAGGTGTAAATCACAATATCATGGCCAAGGGGACAAAGGTCGTGTTCCTGCTGCTGTCCCAAAGGCCAAGCAAGTAGTACCAGGCAGGTTACTTGATCCATCAGGACCTCAGTTTTCCTTTTAGCCTTTGTCTCTCTCTTCTGTCTGATGCTCTGAGAATTTGTGGATATCCAATCCTGGAAGTGTCCAAGGCCAGGTTGGATGGGGCTTGGAGCAACCTGGGATAGTGGGAGGTGTCCCTGCCCACAGCAGGGGTTGGAAGAAGATGATCTTTAAGGTCCCTTCCAACCCAAACCATTCTGATTCTACAGTGTAAGAGGAGGCTCAGGGGGGACCTCATCTCTCCCTCCAACTCCCTGACAGGAGCTTGCAGTGAGGTGGGGTCAGCTTCTCCTACCACTGAGAGGTCCAGAGGAAATGGCTTTAAGTTGATACAGGGGAGATTCAGATTAGATATCAGAAAAAATATTTCCAGTGTTTGTGTGGTCAGGCATTGGAAGGGGCTGTCCAGGGAGGTGTTTAAGGAGTCACCACCCCTGGAGGTGTTTAGGAGGTGTGGATCTGGCACTGATGTGGTTTTAGTGGTTTAGGGGTTCCCGTGGCACTGCTGGGCTGATGGTTGGACTGGATGATGCTGAAGGTCTGCAGCCCTGATGATTCTGTGATTCCATGATGCAGGGATGGCAGTGCAGCACGACCTGGGTGTTGGCCAGCAAAGGGAGGCTGGCTCACGCTGTGGCACCCGGGGAGCAGAGGTGTGTGCTCACGCCTGATCCCAGCAAGTCTCTTCCTGCTCTGGGCCTGTGCTGCCTGGCCGTGTCCCTGTCCCAACGTGTGCATTCCCCATCCAGCCTTGGAGCTCTGCTGGAATCCAACAGAGTAATAAATCTGTAGAAATTATGCCTGCTTGCTCAACAGACATGATGCTCATCCCAGAGCCACCTTGTGCCAGTTCTACTCTTTAAACAAACATGGGGGTTTGGGCTTTTTATCCAGGTGCAGTCAGTGAATTCTTTGCTGTGAGAATTCTTTGCTGCCTGATGGAATCGTGTGTACAGGTGCCAGTTAACCTCCAGTTTCTGTGCTGGGTCGCACTGGGTAGGACTGGGAGTGACAGAAGTGCAGACCCTGCCTGAGAGCCCAGAGAGCAAAGGGGCTCTGGCAGGTAATAAAAATAACCTGTAAAGTTGTCAACTGGGGAAGGGGCTGGAGCACCTCCTGGGAGCTGCTGAGGGAGCTGGGAAAGGGGCTCAGCCTGGAGAAAAGGAGGCTCAGGGGGGCCCTTGTGGCTCTGCACAACTCCCTGACAGGAGGGGGCAGCCGGGGGGGTCGGGCTCTGCTCCCAGGGAACAGGGACAGGAGCAGAGGGAACGGCCTCAAACTGTGCCAGGAGAGGTTTAGATTGGAGAATAGGAACAATTTCTTCCCCCACAGGGTTGTCCGACCATGGCACAACTGCCCAGGGCGGTGGTGGAATCCCCATCCCTGAAGGGGTCCAAAAACCTTGTGATTGTGGCACTTGGTGACCGTGGGTCAGTGGCCTTGGCAGTGCTGGGGGAATGGTAGGACTCGATGATCTTTGAGGGCTTTTCCAACCTAAAGGCTTCTGTGACCTAAATGTAGAATATTTGATCAAGTGTTACTAGGAAGAAGCACTTTTGCAGCAACTTTTGGTACTAAAACTGCACCTAAGAATAATGAGGCCACTACAGCTGCTTCAGTAAGTTACAACAGTTTGGTGGAACTTTTTGTCCTACTTCTGGGAACATTCCCAGCTGCATCAAAGTTTGTTTGAAGTTGTCCCATACCAACTGCTCCCAGGTTTCTCTTGCATTTCGCATTCTTTCTGCATTAGCTGACCAGACTTATTCACCAGGTGTCATCCTCGATTCCTGACTGCACAAGCCAATCTCGTGTCACTGAGATGTGGCCACGAGGCCTGGCAGGGAGGGAGTTCTGACTTGCCTTCCACGAACACCTCAGCGAGCCCATGAGCACTTTTGGCAGGTGCCCTTGCCATTAAAGTTCAGGCAAAGTGAACACTGAAGTCAGAAAAACGTGGCCCTTGGCCAACCCATGGGAAAAAAAATGTGGCACAGATAATCCCAGGTATTTTTTGCAGTACTTTTCCAGACCTATTCCCATTCTGCTGGCGATTCACTCACCCATTTCAACACACTATCACTTTAAGCTTCCTCAAAGGCATGCAAAGCCTCTTAAAAAATAATCTTGCTACTCCTTATCACATCTGCCTTTGAGTGAGAGACAGGACAAACAGAACAGTGTCCCCATCTGAATCCAGGTCGGGATCAGATGTAAGCTGGCAAGTGGTAGTAGTGAGGGGCTGAGTGATCACTGCAGTGTTATATAAGCTTTGCTTTAACTCCAACATGGTTTAGAAGATCTGTGGTTTTGGGATGAGTATGAGGCCAGGGAAAGGAGGTGAATGGCAGCAAGGGCTGTATCTCTCCCTAAACTTTCACTTGCTGCCTATTCCCATGGTATAAAAAACACTTCCTGCTGCATGGATTGAGAGGTGTGAGCTGGATTGGCCAAACTTCGCAGTCCTTAGGACAGGCAGGAGCAAGAAAGATCTTCAGGTCAGCTGAGCATGGTAAGGGCAAAGGTGAAAACATGGAAAAAAGCAGGAGGTGAAGCACTGGAAGGGGCTGCCCAGGGAGGTGGTGGAGTCCCCATCCCTGGAAATGTTCAATAAATGACTGGATGTGACACTCTGAACCATGGTCTCCTTGACAAGATTGGTGACAGGTTGGACTTGATGATCTTGGAGAGGTCTTTTCCAGCCTAAACGATTCTGGGATTCTGTGACTGCAGAAGTGAAGAATTTGATAGGCAGGATTTTGAATGGATCCTGTATAATATCGTGAAAACTGATAAAAGTTGATAAAGGCTGAGATAAGGTCACTCAGAAACAGGTGTTTTGCCGGAAGGGATGGCAGGAGGTTTGGGAGCACTTGCAGTCAGGAATTTGTAAGATTTGGCAACAGTCCAGATGTGAGTGTTTGGTGTGAAGGAGAGGAAGGTGTTGAACATGACACGGAGGTCACGAGCTTGGGTGTTGTGTGAGCGTGGGTTATTCCAGCAGGGAGGGAGGAGCTGTGGTGGGAGATAAGGGGGTGTTCCTTGAACTGTGATAAAAGGCTGAGCCGGGATTTCATGGAATCTCCCTCTCTGGAGGCATTCCAAACCCACCTGGATGCCTTCCTGTGTCACCTGCTCCAGGTGATCCTGCCCTGGTGGTGTGGTTGGACTGGAGCATCTCCAGAGGTCCCTTCCAACCCAAGTTATTCCGTGATTCTGTGAAAGTTGTTGACAGAACCACCTCTGGGAAAGCTGAGGAAGGAAAGGACAGACCCAGCGGTGGAGAGCTACTCCTGACACCATGAATGCCAAGGCTGAGGTCACCAGCTGTCATCACAGAGGTCACGGTGTCCACAGAGAGGGAATGGGGATGAGGAAGAAGCACCAGGACATTCAGGTCCTTATCTGTGGGGTGAAGGCAGCAGAGCAGACCAAGTCTCAAAAATGTGGTGTCCATCGCTATGGGGCAGAACTGGAACTCAACTGCAGCTCACGTGGAGAAGGGGCAGAAGGTGATTTTTTTAGCTGTTTTAATTTTAAATCACAAGTTCAAACGTGGAAGCTTTTAAAGGATCCAAACTGTGTCTAAATATGAAATTCTCTTCTTTTTCATGCATTTTTTTCAAATGCTTTGAAAGAGTAATTAAGATGAAGAAAAACTTATAATTTAATTTAATTTTTTGTTATTTTACTTTCTCATCTCTCAAGAATATCAAAGGAATGCTATTTGAAGAGTGAGCTAAGGAGGAAATGCAGTGCTTTTGGGGGGCTTTTTTCCCATTCCTTCTCAGTATTTCAGGTGTTCACCCTCAGTAATTATTTTAAATTCAATTTTTTTTAAAAAAAGAAATTTAAAACAATTTTGCAGGGTCAGCAATGAGCCATTCAAGCAATCATTTCTCATAATTTAGAGCATGGACACAGGGAATGAGACACAAGAGATGAAACAACCTTATTGTCACCTTCTGTGTTCATCACCTTGAAATTCTTTTCCAGACAGTGGAAAAAAACCGTAAGTTCTAAAATAGAGTTCATTTGAGACTTCCAGTTAAGGATTAAGGACGTGGAGCTGCTGGAGAGAGTCCAGAGGAGGCCACGGAGATGCTCCAAGGGCTGGAGCCCCTCTGCTCTGGAGCCAGGCTGGGAGAGCTGGGGGTGTTCACCTGGAGAAGAGAAGGAACCAGGGAGAGCTCAGAGCCCCTTGCAGGGCCTAAAGGGGCTCCAGGAGAGCTGGAGAGGGACGGGGGACAAGGGATGGAGGGACAGGACACAGGGAATGGCTTCCCACTGCCAGAGGGCAGGGATGGATGGGATACTGGGAAGGAATTGTTCCCTGTGAGGGTGGTGAGGCCCTGGCACAGGGTGCCCAGAGAAGCTGTGGCTGCCCCTGGATCCCTGGAAGTGTCCAAGGCCAGGTTGGACGGGGCTTGGAGCAGCCTGGGATAGTGGATGGTGTCCCTGCCCATGGCAGGGGGTGGAAGAAGATGATCTTTAAGGCCCTTTCTAACCCAAACCATTCCGTGAGTTGAACACAGCCTGAAGGACACCGTATCTTTCTGGTGGCTCTGAAGGAGGGCTGGAGTGACCTTTTCAACTGGAGACATCACAGACATCCACGTCCAGCCTGGATTTTCCTGCCCAGTCGGATTTATTAGCCTCACATTATCCAGGCATTGCCTGATCCTTGTCCCTGCTCCCTGGCTGCACACAATCCCCCTGACCCTGCTTAGGGTTGAGCAGTTGTGGGGCCAGCTGACTGTGTGACCCCGCCAGGACACTTTGTTCCTCCAGGAGGGCCCCAAAACATCTGGGAAGGAGCGTTTGTGTCAGAAATACCCCCCATTGTCCCACAGCTGGCGGCGGAGGGGAAGCATTGTCCCTTCTGCTCCTGCTCAGTGCCCCAGCAGAGCAGGTGTTCAATCCCAAGAGATCCCGTGAGCTCCTGCTGGCTCATCCCATCGGAGAGTCTGGCACTGGGATTCAATAGATGGGGGAAATTAGGAACAGTTTAATTGTGTTTAAAGTGTAGGAAAGCAAAAATCGCAGAAAACACCACATTTAGACTTCGGCCAGGGTGCCAGTATTAACAACACTACCCTGTGTGAGAGGTCAGAGTTTTGCTGACATGAACTGAAATCAAGGATAAGTAAGAATTGGAAGGATGTAACTCTTGGGGATAGAGAAAAAGTAGCGGAAAAAGCTGGATTAATAATAAATTAATAAAGAGGACAATAATTCAAAACTGGCTGCGTTATTGAACACCTTAAAAAAAAATCTCCTAAAAGAAGAAAACTATAGGAGCATGGTTTGGACAGGATTTGAAGTGAGGAAGGAAGTCACTATAAAAAAAATGCAATTGGGAAAGAACAAATGGAGGAATCCTTGAAAAAAAAAAATGGAAAGAACACAGATCAGCTTTGCTGATCTTGACAAGTTTGATTTTAGAGAATGAACTGAGAAACCAACTCTGTCACTTCCCAAAGGCAGCTGATGTGAACTGGGATGAATAAGGGAGAAAAGACTGGGATAATATCCCCGATAATTTTTTTTCCCTATTGCTCAAATCCAAAAGGAGTCACTCCAGGTGAGACATTGTGTCTTCTAATACAGTGGAACAAATATTGAGGCCCAAATAAGAGCACAGCTGTATGGCAGAAGAATTCCAGACAAAAGGCCAGATAAACACGATTCCAGAGAAATTTGACTGCTTCTGCTGTTTATCAGATTTTACACAGTGCTGGATTTGGCTTGGTAAATTATTTAAAAGCATTATAGAAAGAGACATTGTTGGATGAATAAATGCTGTCCGTGGATTCAATAACACACATTGAAGAAGTGAGAGAGAAAGGATATACATGTTGGAATGTGGAGGAAGCTGATTTAATTTAATGTATTTTAAAATAAGTTTTTTAAAGAGTGTAAAAGACACATTAATGAAAATCAAAATTGATAATCATTTGGAAGGAGCTGAGGGTATAAGAAAGGAAAGAGAAATCATATAAAGGGGCCTGGAAATGTTAACAATGATCAGAAAAATTAGATCTGTACTGGGGAAAAAAAAAGCCAATGTTGCATTCAAAGGTTTAATAATCTCAAGTAAGTGTTTTATTGGAAATGGCAAATGGGGAAATGATGGTGGTGTAGAGGAAATTGACTTGGGCCTTACAGAGATGGAAACACTGGGATGCAAATGGTTGTTGGACACATGGAGAACCACATGCTGAACCCAGGATGTCTGGGCAATAAAATGTCTGTGTGTTTGAAGGGTTGGGTGTTGTCCTGAGGAAGGATTGGAGTGGTTTTTTTGTGGAAACTGGGAAAAAAAGCCTTCCAACCCCTGCAGTTTCTGGAACCTGTGGTGAGTTCCTTCTCCTGACGCACAGCCCTGAGCTGCCAGGCCAGATCCAGCTGCAGATTTAAACCTCTCCAAAGCTCGTGGGGACTCTCTTTGTTCATCTCTCAGTAATTGGCTTATGGGTGGCAATTTTTAGGCACAGCTTGCCTCAGGTTCTGGATTTTGTGCATATTCCTGGTTCTCCAGGGTTTCCTTCCCTGGATGCTGAACTTTCTCAGCCTCTTCTGTCATTCCTGTTACAGAGGGGAATTCCCTATTACAGAGGAGCTCACCAGCCTAGGAGATCCCAGCTACTTCTCTATAAAGTCCTTGTGTGCCTGAGCTTCCTCCTTGGAGCTGGAAACAGCTCTGGGATGAGAGGTGGGGGGTACAGGAGCCACCTTGTGTGGCTGTGACCACATCATTAAGGGATGTCCCTACCAGACAGTCTCCATGGGGAGGCAAAACAACTGCTGGCAGCTGCTCGGCCCATTCCTGATCCTCCTGATCTCTGTGGTTTTGGGATTGTGTTCCTTTCATGCAATTAGTTGTATCAGTTTTAGGTTTGAGTTGGGCAAGCTGCTCCAGTCTGATGTGATGAATAGAATCATGGAATCACAGAATATCCTGAGTTGGAAGGGACCCACAAGGATCATTGAGTCCAGCTTGTGGCCCTGCATGGACATCCCAACAGTTGTCCCCTGTGCCTGAGAGCATTGTCCAAACACTCCTGGAGCTCTGGCAGCCTTGGGGCCATGAGCATTCCCTGGGGAGCTGTTCAGTGCCTGAGCACCCTGTGGGGGAAGAACATTTTCCTGATATCCAACCTAAACCTCCCTTGGACACAGCTCCAGCTGTTCCCTCAGGTCCTGTCCCTGGTTATTAGAGAGAAGAGAAACAGCACATTTGTCACAGCTCCAGCTGGTACAAACAATCAGTTTCCTGGTACAAAAGAGCAAGTCAGGCATCAAACTTCACCTCAAAAGGAAATGTTGAGTTATTTTCCCCAATATTGCCAGAAATGTGAGTAAAGGGCAGGGCTGATTACCTATGACAATATTACTGGGAAATGCCTGGCTTTGGCACTAGAAATACTTTCTGCAAAAAAAGCTATGTCCCCAGATCCGAGAGGTATTTGTGACCTCTTCCCAGAGATGAACAGAGCACAGTCTGAAGCACCCAGATGTGGCTGTGGCTGTAGGATCCTGTTGCACAGACAGTGCTATCAGGGCTGTGTCCCAGCCAAAGGGGCTGCCCAGGCAGGTTTGGAGTGCCCATCCCTGGAGGTGCCCACGGAGTGACTGGATGTGGCACTCAGTGCTCGGGGCTGGTGACAAGGTGGGGATCGATCACAGGTTGGACTCGGTGGCCTTGGAGGTCTTTTCCAACCTCAGTCATTCTGTGATTCAGGGTTGTTGCTTCAATAGACCACAGCTGGGTGTTGACAGCAAGTGGCAGAACTGGCCTCTCTGCCTCTAATTTATTAAACCCTCATTTTCATTTTAGGAAAGAAATCCTGCATTTCTCTAGGAAAAGACAACCAGCCTTCTTCATTAGGTCTTCTCTGCTCCCTTCAGTGGGAAAACGCTCTAAAATCTCACAGTGGATTGTGCTTATCAGCATCCTGGAGGAGATGTCACAGCATGATTGGATTGGGGGACTCCAATTTGGGAACCAACAGGATGTGTAGGGAAGAGTAACAAAAGGGCATCACGGTGTCCCTGTCCCTGCTCACCAAGAACCACAGAATCATTAAGGTTGGAAAAGCTCTCTAAGATCACCAGGTCCGACCCATAACCCATCACTGTCACTAACCCACGGCCCCAAGTGGGACATCAGCATCTCCTGAACATTTCAAGGGATGGTTACTCCATTATTTCCATAGGCAGCCTAAGCAGAAAGCAAAGCTCATCACTGAGGAGTTTGAACCAAGTCTTAGTTTAGAGCCAGTCTTGGTAAGGTCTGTCCTGTCTGAGGTCCTGATCCTGGAACCAGACCTTTATGGCTCAGTCCCTACTCTCTGAACTGATACCAGGAGTTTGGTCTTCAGCTTCATAAATACACATTTTATTAGCATAGTGAAGGCACCTCTTGCCAAAGGAACAACCACGGCATGGGTTGGGTTGGAAGAGACCTTAAAAGCCATCTAGTTCCAACACCCAACCTCCAAAGTTTCTCTACTCATGTATTTTATCTCATGTTGAAGGCACTCAATTTCATGATTTAAACCCATGGAAAATGATGTATCAACTGTAGAGACCTTGTCAACAGAATAAATGCTTTAAAATAAGGAACATTGGAGGAAAAAACCACAATTGTTTCAGCAATTTCAGCGGATTTTCTTTCTTTGCACCTGTGTTTGATGGCTGAAAAACTAATTAGATAATATATCTAGAATAGCAGGGAGATTTTCTGTAGATGGATCTGATCCGCCAGACTAATTCTCATCTTCCAGAAAGCTGGGCTTCTTTACTACCTGGGTTAAGTGCAATGTAATCCTTTGCATTGGAGGCTGTACCTGGAAATGCAACTTGGATTGCTGTGCTTTGAGTATTGACTTGTTTTGAAGTGATATGGACCCAAACAAAGAAAAATCAATACATTCTTAAAAAAAAAAAAACAAAACCAAAACTAATAAAAAACCCTACCTGCCCTGTTAAAAAATCTCTCCAATGCCCACCCAAAACCCAGAACAACAAAACAGTCAGATGTACAAATGAAGATTTAAATTTTAGAAAGAAATCCGGTGATCACAGAATGGAAGAGCAAATAATGTTAAAGAAATTCGAGGTGGACTATTCCATCAGATCTCAGAAAACATTTCTGGTGATGGAACAGTTCAGATGGCAGCAGAGGATGGATCACATTAAACTGGCATTTAGGTGGATCCCAATTGCTACAGGAACCTGAGCCAGCACTGACAACCTTTGGAGAATCTGCCTCGCAGAATAAATTAGGCTGGAAGAGATTTTGGAGCTTCTACCACACACTCACAGTCTCAGTAGCTCAGAAGGATCTTGAATATCCTCAGGCTAGGCTGTTCCTCCACCTTTGAGGCCCCAGTTTCTGATCATCATCATGAATTTGATTTTTTCTCCTACCAAAATGACATTTTTCCTGCTGTCACTTGTGTCTGCCGTGTCGTAACGCTTTGCTCTTCTGGGAAGGGTCTCTATCCCATGCCTGTACCATGCCCTAGGCAGTTATAGACAAGGATGGGGATGTTTCCAGGTCCTTCTCCAGGTTCAACAGTTCCAGTGTTCTTACCATTTCTGTTCACATCATGCACTCCTAGAGTCATAGAAGGGACCTTAAAGACTGCATAATTCCCATGGGCAGGGACACCTTCCACTCGACCAGGTTGCTCAGAGCTCCGTCCAACCTGTCCATGAATGTTTCCAGAGATGGAGCCTTTACCCATCCCTCTACCCTGTAAATTCCCAGCAAAATCCCAGAAGAGACAGAAAAGAAATAAATGATTTTAGATGCAGTGAATCCAAACCCTCCTAGAAAATGGTCAATGAAAATGTTCTAAGCTGTAGCTGCTGTCAGATCCAGGAGATTCTTGGCACAGAAGACAGAGTTTAGATCTCCAACTTCCTTTCTGATCCAATGATCAGGTTCAAGGAATGGTGTCAATCCCTGAAACCTCCAACACTGTTCCTGCCTGGAGGTGATTTTCCATGTGTTTGAGACCAGCTCCAACAGGGACCTGGGTGAGGAAACTTGCTGTGGTTTGGTATCATTCATCCGTGGAATAGAATGACATGTTGGCTATCAGAAATCTCCTTCCCAAACAATGAAAAAATTAAAGCCCTTTCCATAATCTTTTTCAAGTAATTTAACTAACAAATTAACTGAGGAGAAAATATACATTCTATTCATTTTGGACTCTTTTTTAGAGATAACTACTATATATTCATAGGGAAATGGATAATCTGCTTCCCAATTCAATGCTTTTATCTTTTTATGAATCAAAGTTCTCAATGTTTGTAATTTTCCATACAAGACACTGTCTTGGTTGGACCATAAACACTTCTTGTTAATTAAGATCACTTTGGTATTTAAAAAATCAAAAAGAGCACAGGGCAAATTGAAATTAGATATTTGGAAGGAATTGTTCCCTGTGAGGGTGGGGAGGCACTGGCACAGGGTGCCCAGAGAAGCTGTGGCTGCCCCTGGATCCCTGGAAGTGTCCCAGGCCAGGTTGGAGCAAGGTGGGATAGTGGGAGGTGTCCCTGCCCATGGCAGGGGCTGGAATGAGAGGGTCTTTGATGTCTCCTCCAACCCAAACCATTCCATGATTAGATTTTGGCTAAGGGGTCAGGCAGCTTCCTCTGTGTGAATTCCAGCAGCAGAGGTTTGATAGGGTTTAGAAGTCCAGAAGTCCAGCCCTGCCTGTTATAGTTTAGTCTTTTTGAGATATTTTGAACATTGATGGGAAATTGGAGAACAGGGCCCAGCTCCCTGGCACAGCCCTGAGGAGAAAGGCCTCCATGAGCAGTTCAGTCTTCCCCATGGATGGACTCCTACAAATTTTCCTGTAGAGCTGCAACCTCTTATACTCAATGCAAGCCCACAGAGAGATGACCTTGGTTCCCTGGGTCAAGGATCCCACAGGAGCAGCCTCTGACCCTCAAAGATGTGTCCAGAGCTGGAAGAGCAGCGCTTTATGAAGAGGACTATGATGGATGCTACACTGACATTACATTTAGAAGATTCCAGTGAAGGATCTGAAATGTAAAACTTGCTGAATTCCTTCTTGCAGGATCCCCAAATCCCTGCCCTATATAGAAGCTCTTTATGACCCTGACCTCTCTACAGGTAATTGGTTTCTGTAAAAGAAGGTGCTTAGTGCTGGGAGTGAGAAAGATGCAGTGGCTGTGTCAGTAGTGGAATCACAGAATCACGGAGTCATTAAGGTTGGAAAAGACCTCCAAGATCATCATGTCCAATCTTCAAGAATTCCAATCCATGCAGGAGTGAGATTTCTCACTGATTGTGTACCTAAATCCAACTGATTTGTTGTTGTTGTTGGATGTGTGGGTTTTTTGCAAGGACAAACTGAGAGAGAAAACAGGAAGGCTCTTACAGGTGAATTGTGACAGAACAAGTAATTTCCCATTTTTTGTCATTTCGTGTGCTTTACTGTCCTTATTTCATACCCAAATCTCAATGATCCAGCTGTTGCATTCTGAGACTGTGACTTTGACATCTGCCATGAACCTGAAAATTTTGGGGTTCGGACTCTCCAGACTTTCCTGTTAAATACTTCCCTGAAAAAGCTGTTATGGATCTCATCCATCTCTGTCCTGAGTAAGGGACTATCAACCAGCTGAGAAGTGACAGATCCACACAAATCCTTCAGAGCCACCATCATCCTTCCTCCAGTCCCATTGATTTCCCTGGAGTTGCCAAAAGATTAAAATGATTCCAAAGCATTTTAATGGTTGGGTTGAATCGGGAAAGTTTTCCAGGTCTCTGCAGGCCTTTACTTAAAAGGAGAATATTCCCTTTCTGGCCTGGACTGCACTTCCAGCTGTACTGGTGTGATTTCAGAGCAGAGTCAGATTTATACCGGAGTTACATGGGCACAAGGAAGAGAAGGATTGGACAAACTGTGCCTAAAGCCCCAGTGGATTTGGGAGCCTTCTCCAGCAGCTTAGGTAGCTTTTCTTTCTATCCTTAGCAACACAGCCCTGCTTAACCCTCCAAGCTGTGGTCAGACATATTGAGGCCAGTTTGATTGACAGCAGGTAACCCGTTAGCATTTTTCCCTGCCTTTTCCAGTGATCCTGTGGGTGGCTGGTTGGATGTGTTGCTTTTTTTAAATTATTATCATCTGGTTGATTTTATTTTTGATCTCTTGGATATTCTATAAGAAAAAGTCATCTTGAGCCAGAGGGATGAAGTATTTCGATGTAAGTAGAAAAATACGCATTGAGACTTCTCTTACTTCTCTAAAAAAGGTGTATTTGGGCAAGATGAGCATTTTCCTTTGCAGATTAACAGAATTCCCTTCCAATTCTGATCCTTCAAATGGATAATATTAAACTTCTCTGCAGGGGAACTGTTTATATTTCCTTTTTTTTGTGTGGGTATATGGCTTTGTAAGAGCAGATCTGACAGACCCTCTAGGCTGGGGTGGGTAATCATCTCTATCACCCAAACCTCAAGAAATCATATTCCTTTAAGTTAATCATCCCTTAACAATCCTGTGAAATTATTCCCCAAGAAAAGTAGTATTGGGAAAGTGTGTTAGGGTTTGCCCTGTGTTTAATATTTTCTGTACTTCTTGCAATATGTTTTAATAGCTTGAAAAATGTGGAATAAATCCTTGGGAAGCAGTCAGATTTCTGGGAATGCAGTCAGCATGGATCACCATTTGTCCAGTGACTGCAGTTTGGATAATGGGTTTGTTTGGAAATGATGCTGTTGCTGGCTGAAAGCTCCAATATGGGGCTTGTGGAGAAAAAGTGAAACCCACCTTTCTGGAAGCTGTTGGAAAATAGAGAAATGAGATTTCTTTTTTTCCTGGAAATGATGAGTTGGAGTGATGGATTGACCTTTAACTGGGAAATAAATAAGTGAATAATTGCTTGCTGAAATGTGTATGTGGAAAGAGTAAATCATACTGAAATCTTTTGAGTGTACATGGATATAAATAAAAGTAGGGATTTGTCACAATAATAGTCTTTCAAATGATGCCTAATTTATTTTCTCACCTAGCTGAGCTAAACTTTCATTTATTGCAGCGTTTGCTGTAGTACAATGTGCAAAAATATTTCACTTTAGGGTACCATGGTAAGAATAGAATGGTTTTGTTCTAAAATGTAGAGAAATTCAACATTTACAGCTTTTTGAATGCTCCAACAGTGACGAAATTCCCATTAATGGCAGTGGGCACCAAACTGATCTTCCAAAGAATAAATTGTGATTATCACAATTATTCAAACTAGAACTTCATTCAGCTGCTGCAAGAGGAGTAATGAGGAGCAAACTGAAGGAACCATTTCATTATAAATACATTTACTGTTTTCTAATTCATTTGTGAGCACTAAAATTTTCCTTTCTTGTAAGAGACTTTTTGGAAGTTACCATAGAAAACTGATACCAGCTAAGAATAGAATCTGGAAAATAAATTGGATGTAGATGTTTGTGGCTAGAACCCCCTTCTGCAAGTTACAGTTCCACTGATCCCTCACTAACAATTAAAATGGTTTCCTATCTGTCAGCAGATAAATGACCAGAAGATGACATTTCTAAGTGCCATTTTTAGAGTCTCCATTTAAATCTGAGTAATTAACTCAGAGTAAACTGGGGAATCACTGTTCATATTCATTAAATCAATGTGTTGTGCTCATTACAGCCAATATTTTAGCAGTTGTAAAAATAGCGTTAATTCCTCTTTTTTTTTTCCTGTCAAAATCAAATTGTCTTCTTTTTTGGCATAATAGTTTCATTCCATGTGAGGTCTGAATTTTTTAGCAATTGTCAGATTTGATGAGGGAAAGTAACAAAGAGTCTTGTCTTCATCAGGAAAAATACAGTAAAAACACTTGTGTTCAAAAGGTGGGATGAAACCACGAGACTGAAACACCAAAATCAGTTTATTTATGAAGAAAAGGACACCAACTGCCCCAACAAAACTTGGGCAGATCATCTCCAACCAATTTCAAGTTTTCCCACAGTTTAGCAGAACCAAATTTTGTAGTTCTATTCGATGTCTTGTAATATTTGTTACTTGTTTGCATAATTGCCAGAAATTTTTCATCCAGAACTCAGCACATTTTGGCACGGCCTGTTCTAAAACCAGATCGCTCTGCCCCTCAGTGAGCTCAGGACTGATTGTGTGCTACAAAGTGTAATCAGAACATGAGGAAATTCGGCTTTGTTTTGGTTTTTGTCACACTCCAGCCCATGGGGTTAAAGGGTTACATGAGAATCTCAGTGCCGTGCTTGTAAAAATAAAGCTGAAATAATCACTGGCTCTGATAATTTCAGAGAAAACCTCAAAAATATAAGCAAGGAAGACACAAAACTCCAAAGGACAACAATACACTCCTTGTGGGTTTCGCTTGGGGTCTGACTCATGCTTTTTGTGCCTCGGGGGCGACCGACACTGACTGGATTCCCACTGGAATCTGCAGGGCCGGGAGGGTTTGGCTGTGACCAGCAGGGTTACGGATGCTCTCCCTGCTGTGCTTCCCTCTATCTGCCTGCTCCATCAATTCCTAAGATTTGTTTGTACAATCTACTCGTGATGGAGCTGTTGTGAGGAGCACAAACCTTGCTCCAGTGTCGGGCTCTGACCCTGTGTGACTCAAACAAACCCCGCTCTGTTTTTCCTTCTCTTTGTAGCTACCCTTAAGCAAGAGGGATGACGCAGGTGCCTGCTGACTACCTGTCAAACACCAGCTCCTACAACTATGAGCCACCCCTTCCCTCCGTGGCTCGGGCCAGCACCCTCACCAGGGTCCCTCCAGCCAAAAAAATAACCTTCTTCAAGAGTGGAGACCCTCAGTTCGCAGGAGTCAAGATGGCCATCAACCAGCGGAGCTTCAAGAGCTTCAACGCGCTCATGGACGACCTCTCCCATCGGGTCCCGCTGCCCTTCGGGGTCCGGACCATCACCACCCCACGAGGAATACACTGCATCAGTGAGCTGGACCAGCTGGAGGATGGAGGGTGCTACCTGTGCTCCGACAAGAAGTACGTGAAGCCCATCAGCATCACCTCCGGGGGACACAGGCCGGCCCCGCCACGCAACAGCCGCCCCTCCAGCACTATGAGGAGAGCGGCTCAGGAGGGCAAGCTGGAAGATTATTCCACACCTTTCACTCACCACGGCCCCAGAATACCCAAGAAAATCACTCTGGTTAAGAACGGGGAAAGCGGATTTCGGCGTTCCATCATCCTGAACCGCAGAAATGCCCGGAGTTTCAAAACGCTCCTGGATGAGATCACGGAGATCCTGCAGTTCCCAGTGAAGAAGCTCTACACTGTTGATGGGAAGAAGGTAAATATCTCTGGTGCTGGTCAGTTGTTCAAACAGAGTCATCATGTTCCCTGTGATGAAAATCCTTTAGCTCATGGGTCCAAAAGTTTATCCACGTTACCTTAATCCTTCGGACTTTGCACGTTAATTGCTTCCCCGTTAATTACTCAAAAGTTCGCTGTAGAAGAATCTTGTTCAGTCACTCAAGAACTTCATGCCAAATATTGTTTGGGGTCAATAGGAGGTTTAATGTTTTGCACTTGGGTATAAAACCCTAAACAAACTTCTAGTAATGGAGTTTCCCACCTTTTCCTGGGAGCATGTCCCAACAGAGGTTCAACTTTTCCCTGCCTGACCTCTGGGAATTCAACAGAAGGAGGTGGCCCTTAGGTAGCACCTTGTGGTTGCACAGTTCCCCACAGAACAGGGTCCTGCTCATGATGTGGGATCCTCAACTTCATGATAAAATAACCAATTAACACGTAAGTAATTAAGGTTTGAGTGGGATCAGGAGACACTTTTGTATTGATGAATTGGTGAATCTGCTGTGGGGGGAACTCTCGTAATAAATTCAGAGCATGACAATCTCTTCATTCTTCTGGTCCCAAAGGAATTTCCTGACAAACCTGAGATTCTCTTGACATCTTCTGCATCTCCTTTTAGCTAACTAACCTTTACTTCCATTTTTTTGAAGGGGTCTCACGAGTTATCCTGGCTTATCCCTGTCCCTGCAGCTGAATGGAGATTCCCAGCTCCTTTGCCACTTTTCCCACCTTTACAGGGCTGAGTGCCAGCTCCTCAGTGGTAAAAACACAACCATTTGTGGTGTCACTTTCTGGGCCAAGTGACTGAAATGACCCAAGTTCAAATGACCCATTATGCAGGAGGGGAAAAAACGCGTTAATATTTTGCAATAAAATAATTTTTACCTGGCACAGGGAGAGGAATGTGCAGCAGGAAGGAGAGAGGGAGCAGATAATTTAAGCCATCCTTCCTGGTGGAAGCACCATGTCTTATCACAGAGATTTCTGCTATTCCCACCACTCTGGAAAGAGCTTCCAACCAAACCCAATCCTGCTGCCAAGATGTCTTATAATCTACGGATAATTAACTTATTTTGCCATTGATTTCTCCAGTTTTCAAGACCTGAACCGCTCAGTCCAGATGGGCATAAGAATCTTGTGAACTGATGGCAGCTTCCTCTTCACTACTTCAATTTTTGAGAATTTTCACTGACTTCTCTAAAGAAAAGTTTTGCCTTCTACTTCTTAGTAATTCTAGTAACTCTTCTTCTTTGTAATTCCTAAATGAATTTCCCACAATTTTCCTTCTAGTCATTATAAATACTAATATTTTATGTAGGGTATGGACTAAATAAGCACTCTGTAAACATAATATCTTCAGCTCAATGATCCTGGAGGTCTTTTCCAACCTTTCCATTTTTTCCATCAGCAGAAATGTGTGGATCAAACACTATCACCTAATCTCTCCACAATCCCTTCAGATTCTGTTTTTTTTAATATGAAATTTTTTATTGCTGTTTTGTCAATAAGGAGTTGATTTCCTATACCTTAATAATTTTAGTTTCACTCCTTTAATTCCTATGCAAAATATCACAGTGATAGGTAATGATGGGTCCAACCTCAGCAACATTATCATCTTCCACGTAATTAGGAGATATGTGATTATTAATACCTTTCCTGGAAATCTTTTACGGTGATGTTTTTGGCCGTTATTAATTTTCGTAATTTACTTCCAGCTTTTTAGCTGTTCGCTACTGTTTATTTTACAACTGTTCCTATGAGTGCTTCCTTTTACTCTAGGCTTGGGTGCAATTCATCACAAAAAAATTCACTCTGACTCAGATTTTCCAATCTTTTCTTTTCACACGGATTCTCTAAACCATCTCTGTTCTTCTTCTAAGTTTTCTTGTTATATCTCAGCTTCAAGACCTCTGTTTCTGATACACAGAGGTATCTAGTTGTGCCTGAGTTTTCACCAGATAGAACTGTTTCATTGAGGAGTGAAAATAGTGAATTCAATCTACAAATTTGTGAGCTTTCCTGAAATAACCTCCTTCCGCTGGTGCTGGAGTTTAATTTTAACTGTACATCTTGTCTTTACACTTAAATTTACATTTTCTTTTAAAGCCAATGTAAAAAAATCTTCCATTCTTCCATGATCATTCAAAGGTCTCTGCATGTTTGATATTTCTTGGGTATTTCCTTTTTTATCACATTATTCTCTTTGAAGAATAATTCAAATTCTCTTTAAATAATTTTGTAAACTTCTTTTATCCCAATTATCTATGTAATTTTTTTCCCCATGACTTAGTACAGAGATCTTCCTGAGTAAGAGGGCTGGGATTGAGTGGAACAGTAACTTTTGATATTTATTCCCACATTTTGACAGATGAGCAGAATAATTACTAAGCAATGCACCTGGACTACTGCTGAATTGACTTAGTGTGTCTCAGAAAAACAAAATTCACAGCATTTAACAGCAGGTTTACAGTGTCCTTTTTACAGCCAGTTTTTCTTTGATCTCTTGAAAACCAAACACAAAAAAGGGGAAAAAATTTCCAGTCCTACATGTTAATCAATCTTCCATCAATGGAAGAGCCATTCATAGACATCAGAGTGTTTGTTTTTCAATCTCCTTTTGTTTCTTCTACTGCTGTAATTTCATATGTAAACTTAAATCCTAAAATGAGTTTAATCATCTCTGTGCCAGTGGCTCTGTTTTGATCTGCTCCATTTTAATATTTTTATCAATTTGTTGAGTAAATTCAGGGCGCTTCAAAATTACAAATCTTTATGTGGGTATAAACTTAGACACACATGGAACAGGCTTGTTTTGTGTTCCTTTCATGTAGTATTGATTTGAGAAAGCAGAGAAAAATGTTTGCTTACTTTTGTAGTCCACAAATTTTTCCCGTAAACTTCTAAGTTTAATTCAATCATAACTCCAAGTTAAATCATAGAATCTGAGAATTTTAAAGCCCTGATTCCCATGGAAGTAAATCCAGTTTGGTTCTATTGATATTTACATATTTCCATTTTCATTCTAACTCCTGAAGCCTTTAGTGTGCTGAAACCAGTATTTTTAATCCTAAACTTCAAGCAGATTTCCTGCTAGGAAATTCTAGTCCCACTGAAGAAAGCAAGTGTGAAGTGTTTGAACACTCATTTCATTAGGGAAAATAGCCCGTTTTCCCAAATTAACCATGACTTTTCTTGTCTAGAAATTTGATGGATATCAGACTGGAAAAAAATTTAATTCAATTTTGAGTTAGGAAAATCAGTTAAATTTTCAAGAAGAAAAAAAGTATAAATCATAAAGTTTTTTTTCAGGTCAAGCCACTCATTAGTGCTTTCCAGGTGGTTAACTGGAAATAATTGAATTAACTGCCCAAATGGAGAAATTTGTTATTTAAGTTAACATTGACACACAATTAACTGGCCAGTGAAACTTTGAGCACTAAAATATAGACAGTCCTGGACTAAATTAATTCATCTAAATCTGACTAGCTTGTGAGGCATTTAGGATGGGGGAACATTTTGTTGGACCCTATAGAAGACTGGAAGACTGACTTAGACTTGTCACATAAATGAACCCAGGCCCAAGTTTTCATACACTGCTTCTAAAGTACTACAGATATTTAGATATTGGCAAATATAAGACATGGGACTTTACATCAATTGGCTGATGAGACTGTTGGAAATCAGAGTTTTCCTAATTTTTACTGGGAATGCTAAAAAAAGAACCAGGTGCACGGTTATCTCAATAAAAAGAATAATTGTAGGTTATCTTCTCTATCAAATGACCTTTTGACTCTGTTCTGGGAAGTTTTTATACCACGCAGTGGGTTTTCTTCCTCATGGTCTAAACCACAGGAATGCACCCCTGTTCTGATCCTCACCGCCTGCCTCTGGAGAGGGAAGGATGTCTCTGGGGGCAGAGACAGGGATCACAGAAAGGGCAGAAATCCTCCCAGGCTGTAAGAAATGACGTGTAGGATTATGAGGCAGCAAGAGAGGATTTCCCTTACAAATGGCAATTATCCAGGGCCCACCAGCTGAACAGTCATTAAGGCTTCATTAAATCACAGGAACGCAGCACCATGACTGTGTCCAGGCACAGATGTCCTGATTTCTGAATCACTAGGCCTTCCTTCTACTGGCTGTCCTAAATTAAAACAAAAACCAAACCAACCTCTTCCTTAAAATCCAACGCTCCTCCTCACATGGCGTTTGAAACCACACTGTGAGATGGCAAATAGTCTACATAGTTTATGGCTACTGGTGGCAATTACCAAGAGTAGCTCAAATGGGATTTATCAGCCCTCGGAAGAGTTTTCCAGGGGATGTGGCCAGTTTTATGTTTGTTGGAGTCAGGCCAAGGCTGAGATGTTTTTTTGTTTGGGCGCACTCAAGGCTGACCGTAAGTTGTTACATTTAATGGGTGAATCTGATCCGGTTTTGTTGTGTGGAAAGGTCGAGTGGATGACCAGAAAGACTCGATTTTGCCTCAGATTCTGCAAGTGAAATCGTTGCAGAAGGAGCACTGTGTGCCACTGAATTTCCTTCAGGTATCAGAGAATTGCTGTGCAGGTTAATCAGGGGAGCAATCATGAGTTAAGGAATGTTTCCCCAGGCACCACGAACTGGAGACTGTAAAGGATTAATTATTAGAAACTCCCTGGGGTAAGAACCCTCAGTTTTCTCCCCTGTTTGTGTGGGATTTGCCACGGGATGCACTTAGGCAAGACCACCCATTCTGGGGCAAATCAAGCTGTCTTTGACCACGTCCTAGTCTTGGAGAAAGACAGAATGGCCCAAATGAAGTGACTCCTTCCCTGGTGTATCTCCCCAGTCTCCAGCAACCTGTAGGGTAAGGTCTGCAGCCCAAAGCAGCAGAATGAGCCCACACAGCTACTCCAGTAGCCAGAAGATTATCAGGGCACAGACTCTGGCACCAAATGGCACCATCTGTGGATAATCACACTCCCTAGTACCCAAAATAGGCTCTAATTCCCACAGGGGTGGCCACCTTCAAGCCGCTTCTTAGAAAAGCTCCCTGGCATGTGTTAACCCCCAGATCTGCCCAGGAATTGGTTGGGAGAACGCCAGTTGATCCAGGCTTTAAATTCACTAAACACCAATCTAAGAAGAGTGGTAGAGGCAACGCTGTTCCAGTGCCCTGGATCCAGAACTGATTTAATTTAGCAGCAAAGGCAGAACTTTTATTTTTAGCTGTTATTAGCCAAGCTGGTGGCCTAACTATTATTACTGAATAGTTCTTGATAATAATGGCTGTATTTACAGCGACCTAGGGGTGCAAGGCCAGGAAACAGGCTTGTCTGGCATATTTCCTGGCTCAGATTTACACATCCACAGAGCCATTCCTAGGACATCTGTACGCTGCCCGCAGGCATCCTCTCGGCCACTCATGTTTGGGCTCTCTACCAAGCTCATCTGTCTTAATGACAGGTGTCATCAGGACCCTGCTGGAAGTGCAGGAGGAAAAGGGGATACGTGGAGGCAGATAAGCAGGTTTAAAATGGGGTGTATATAAACAGTGAGAGAAGAGAGGTGATAATTTGCCTCCGTGGGATCGTTAATTTTCTGGTTGCACGTTGACGTCTTCACTGTGACACTCGGTTTCTGGGCTCAGGTATGAAGGATTGCAACCAATTCCAGCCCCTGAATCTGGAGCAAACTGTTGTTATCAAGCGAGCTGTGCCACTTTTCCACCCACCACGTGTGTGACTCATGGTCTAAAAACAAACCACAGGTTTCAGGTTCGATATTCTCTGATTCCGTGCCAAAACCACAATGACTCCAAAGAGATTTACACAAGCGATCTGTAAACCTCAGCAAAACTTTCCATGAACCTCATCCACAAGAAGATTCATATCCAGGTGTGTTTTGTGAACCTTTGAGATGCCCTGAGATCATCTGGCCCAGTGCCTTACAAGGTAGAGTTAAAGGGACCCTGTGTTAGGCCACTTTCTTATCTGACATGCAGCAAATCCGATACTTTCTTATCTAACATACACCAAATGCAGATGATTCCTTTAGCCTGAGGAGGTTTTGTTCTTTCAGTAATAATGGAGCAAAGTGTAATTGCTTTCTAATCTTTTTTTGAATTTAATCCAGGGCAAAGAAATTTCCAATCATGTTATTGAGTGCATGCGATTACCATGGAATCATGGAATATCCTGAGCTGGCAGGGACTCCCAAGGATCATGCAGTCCAACTCCTGGTCCTGCACAGGACACTGCAAAAATCCCACAATGTGCCTGAGAGTTTTGTCCAACCCTCTTGGAGCTCTGACAGCCTTGGTGCTATGACCACTAATATTTCCGAATTTTTCCTAATAGCAATTTAGAAAATCCCACCACTCATTTACCTTATCAACTTCATTATACAACCAATATTTTCTACCATGCTATAGGTACCTCCTCCTGCAACTATTTTTGGCATTTCTGGGTTTTCCCCAAAACAAACTATTTTTGTTCCTAAATTCAGGCGATTTTGAAAGAAAAGGAATTGAATTTTTTAAAGGTGCAACTTTGTCACATTTAGGTTTTCTTCCATCTTAAACAAATTTTAGACCGTACTTATAGGAAAATTACTTCTATAGTTAACAACATATGGAAGCTTAGGACTCTGGAAAGATTACAGACAGTTAAAGAAGAAAAAGCCCACCCTAGACTTATAAAATGCAGATTTGTCAATGCAACAAAGAGCACATAAGTGCACAACAGTAATTTAGAATTTATATAAAAATCCTGCGTGGGGGTTTTATTTACGAAAAAATGTATTGAGCCAACAAAACCAACTCTATGTCAGTAACAGGTAAATTGCCAGAAAAAATCAGGGTTCATCAGAAAAAGTTGTGTTACAAAATATATTTCATGAGAAATGTGAAGCTTTTCCTGTTGATGGTTCCCTTTATAGTGCAGAAAAGGAGCACTAAATAAAAGTGAACTTCAGGAGAGTAAGATTTGTCACCATGATCTCTCTATTTATTCATTTGCTGAGAGTACAAAAAATAGCAGAATTCCACCCTCTCCTGGAAAAACTGTGAATTTTCTGTAAGTACTTTCAGTAGAAATCACTGTTTCTGCAAAGAATTTTCACAGGAAAGTCTGTGGGTTTTTTTGGTAGGGAAATTAGGTTTTACAAATGCAGATTTTAGAGGTGAGGAAAAGAGAGGATTTTTGCATTTGCATGAATTTTCTTCTTCCTTTTTGGCCTTGAACAGGGAATTCACAGGATTCTGCTGCAACTCTTAGCAAGGTCTGGAAGTAGAAGTAAAAACCTTCCCACCTTTCCCATTTGTATTGTGGACTTTGCAAATTGAGAGTGAAACCTGGACTCAATAACAAGAAAAATATTCAATTAAACCAAAATTTTCAGCTGAATGGGTCTTTCTTTATGCCCAGAGCTTCTGGAGTCCACAGGAGTCCCCACAGTGTTTGTGGTAAGAGACATCCAAGATGGCAAGACCATGGATCAATTCCCTATGGATCTGTGAGTTTGATCCAGGAGGGTTTATATCCTCAATCCCAGCTCCTACAGATAACTCGAGCACAACTATGTTGTCCTTCCCTCTTTCTCCCACCATTTCCAACTGGAATACCTTCTCATGCACGATGTAAATATTCTCCATACAAAAGGAGTGAGTTTTGACAACTTCTGGTGGTGGGGAAAAGCCCGAACTCCCGAATTGGATCCTTCCCACTGACTCAGCCACCACAAGGCTGAGCACAAGAACCAAATGCTTCACATTTTTTGAGGCACGTCAATTTCTAAGCTAATCCTGCCCCAGGAGAGGATCAGGGCAGGCTCTCGGGGTGGAGTGGATGTTACTCTGACTCATCATTTTCAGTGTTGGATGGACCAGATTTAATGAACCCGATGCCAAAGGGGCAGGTGGGGGACTCTGATTTCAGTCAGAAGGTGAAAAACATCAGCAGCGAAACTTTTCTAGGAAGGCTGTCCTCTCTTCTCAGTTGAAATTTGCACCTTTAATGGCAGTTTGCTCTTTCTCTGGCTGTTTCATAGCTTGAGCAGTGTCAGAACTAATTTTGAGCTGACAGGGTAGGTGGGGACAGAAAAGGCCATCAAAACTTGCATACAAGGCCAATGCAATGTGAAGATCTCCCCAGATCAATCCAGCACTTTCTGAAGTCCTTTGGAAGCCTCCAGAGGGCAGGGTTAGATGGGATATTGGGAAGGAATTCCTGGCTGTGAGGGTGGGGAGGCCCTGGCACAGGGTGCCCAGAGAAGCTTTGGCTGCCCCTGGATCCCTGGAAGTGTCCAAGGCCAGGTTGGACAGGGCTTGGAGCAACCTGGGACAGTGGAAGGTGTCCCTGCCCATGGCAGGGGTGGCACTGGATGATCCTTGAAGCCCCTTCCCACCCAAACCATTCCATGATTCTATGTGGATTTGAACACCTGACATTTAATTTAGTTAAAGAATCCATGTGAATTTTGATTTGGGAGATAGTAGGGGTTCTGTGTACTCCCTTCTGGACTAGTAATTTGGATGTTACCATTTCCAGAGGATCAGATCCATTTCCTCACTCTAAGTTCAGTATTACCTCTTGTTCTGTCTTCTTCCTGATGATGGGGAAGACACTTTTGACCCCTGCTGAAGTTAGAGAAAGGGAGAACAAGGCATGCACTTCCTGATCTCTTCCTCCTCCTTTTCTTCCGCTAATTTGCTAATTTGTATGTGGGCATGGGTGCCAACACCCCGTGATTCACCTTCTGACCACAGATTACCCAACCCCTCCCCAGAGGAACCACTCTCTAATTCCTCCGGTGCAAAGTTTGGGGAAGGGAAGGGCAATTGGCTCTTTGCATGAATAAAATGCAAAAATTATTATTGTTAAACCACGATACATCAGTTCAGAGCCTGGATACCTCCGGATTGGATGTGGCACAACCACAAAACAACAGGGCTGTTCACACTCCAAGGAATTGTAAATGGGAATGGAAGACAAAAGGAAGCAGATGGACGAAAGGAGGCAGTGAGAGACCATGGACTCAGCCCTGTTAGCCTGTTGCTCAGTGGGTCTGTTTCCAGCTTTTCCTGTTCCTCCCATGCATCTCTGAACTCCTTTGGAAGGTGGATTAGCTTATGGACTTGTCCTCTGGACTGTGTCTTGCATTATTTCCACATTCTGTCTTTCTGTAAATCTCAGATGTCTTTGGTTGGCTGGAGAGCAAGGGTGTCTCCTTCACTCTGCCTTCATCAGGAACTGATGTCTGTGTTCAGCTTCTGAGGTGAGCAAGGCTGAGAGTGGTTCTTCTTTCTCTGGGAAGAGCCAGAGGGTGGCATGTTCTCCACAACAACCAGCTGCTTCCGTGTTTAGGAGGTGTTATGTTTGCCTTTCGTCTGTAAAGGTATTGATGACATTTTATTATGAATTGTGTTGCAGTAGCACCTACAGGTCCTTGCTGAGATCACAGCAGTTGGTGGGTTCTGTACAGCAAAATTCATGGAGACAATCCATCCTCAATGGATAGCAGCCAGATTGGAAAAGAAAGGGATATTTCACAAGAGAGACGTGTTTTCATTTACACCTCACTGGTGGTGACCTTCCCAGCGGAGCTTAATGTCTGTAAAATATTTTTATTGGAAAGAAAGTGGAGCTTTTTTGAAGCAATCTGTAAATGCCGTATCCCCCTGGGGCAGGGAGTTCCTGTGGGGGGAGGATAATGAATCATAAATCATAGAATGGTTTGGGTGGGAAGGGACGTTAAAGCTCATCTTGTTCCAACCCCCTGCCATGGGCAGGGACACCTTCCATAGACCAGGCTGCTCCATGCCTCATCCAACCTGGGCTCTTGTCCAGAACTTCACTCACGGCATCCATAACCCTCTTGGATCCTGATCCACAGTCTGTGGAGGTCACCAAGTTTCTCTCCATCCATTACACTGGGACTTGGATCAGGTTTTACAGTAAGATTGAGAAACCTGATTTAATTTTCAGGGATTATGCAATAAAATTTTAATGGGAGTCTATTCCAGCCCACCAAGTGCCAACTGCTAGAGACTGGTCCCATGAATTTTGGTGGATTTTGTCCTTCATCATCCACAGCCTTAATTGTGACTGAGTTGCATGGAGGGAACTCCAAAAAGGTTTGAATAGGACCTAAGAAATCCAAAGGAACTCTTTCCTAACCCATCAAACACCTTTATAATAAGCCACTATTTCTCTTCCATTTTATTCCTGACTGCACATTTATGGATTAAAATATTCTTGAAGTTCCTGTGTTTTGGGATTCAGCTTGAAAATGAAGACACCTCATTTTCTAACTCTATTGATGCTTTGAGTGGCTACCTAGAAAGAGAGACTAGACAGGAATAAGGGAATAAAGGTCAGTATTTATTTGAAAGGCCTTCAAAGGTGCACCCTGGGAGCCAAAGGCTGCATCCAAAAATGGGTGAGTGAGCTGCAAGTTGCTAAACACCCAAGAGGGGATGTGCTGTTTAGTGATAATTCAGCACTAGTAAAAAATGTCATACTGATGGCCCTGAGGACAGTGACATCTGGCTCTGGATAGCCCAGGCAGTGACACGTTGAGAGGATGGGATTCCTGCAGCAGTGTGGGAAGGCTCCATGTGGAGCAGATGGAATGAACTGTTATCCCAACCCTGCACTGCCCTGAAACAGTGGATGTTACATTAAATCAATGGGAGAAACAGGGTTTATTTAACCCTCAGGAAACATGCAGCTCTATCTACAGCTACCAAAATGTTCTTAACAACGAAGAATTACAAAGGTGAATCTCCGAAATTATTAATTCAAAGAAATTAAGCTTGCAACACATTAGGAAGAAAATTTACATTATAGACACAAACACTGCTAAAGTGCTGCTGATGTCAGAAATATTCCATACTTCAAATACAGACTATTTGAAGTGACATAACACAAGTGTATTCCATATAAAAGAATGTATAAATTCCCTAGCTCATCTGGCTCAGCTCCATGGATCCCTGACTCTCTGTCATTGGCACCATCTATTTTCTGCACACGCAACGCAGCAGTGATGAGTGTGATTGAAATATCTACACCCGGACATGGAACCACATGAGAAAATGCAGGCAAAAAATAGCTTTCACTGAATAAAAATGTCCTTTCCAAATAGGAACAGTTCCTAAACTTAGTGAGGTTTTAAAGACAGGTTCTTTTACATTAGGGGCAGAACAGGTTTCGTGTCTATTTTTCTTTTTTTTCCTCTCCCACTTTTTCTTTTCTCTTTCTTCTTTTTTATCCTCACTTTTTTTTTTTTCTACTTATATAAGATCGGGGAAAAGATCTCACCAAAGGAATAAAAATAAAAAAGAAAAAAGAAAAAAAAAGAACAGAAAAGTAAAGAAGGAAATGAAATATACGAGTGTCAAAATATTTGATTTATTAAATTCTGGGCTTTCTCTAAACTTTTAAGTGAACTAGGAAGATGTTTTTGTTAGGAATGTATAAAGATGTTTTCTTTAGGAATAGGTGGATCAGAAGTGGAGTGAACAGAGGCAAACCAAGATTTGTGGGCTGTTTTTCTGTTTCGTGGTACAAATCACATGAATCTGGCAGTTTCGTTGCTTTGCAGCGTTTAAAGAAAGTTTCAATGAGCAAAGCTCTCTTATTTTGGGTTTCATAGTAAACTGGGTGGGCCTAAATCACAAAGGTTGTTATAAAACAAACAGTAAATAAAAAATAATGGCAAGACAATGGGATTTTACTGTATTCCCACTAAAAAGTTGATGCCATATATTTTATTGTAAGAAATGTTATCAGAAGTGATTAACTGGATCTAGAATGTGCTTCCTTTTATCTCTGTCTTGCTCTTTCACCCTCCACACATTTACCCTCTTATTTGCACCAGATCCAGCACCAATCCCTTAGTGGGTCCCACAGCCCTGGTGGGACATCTTGGAAAACCTTCTCAACCTGAGGGCTTGGGTTCTGAAGGGGCCCTGGTTCTTCATTCCTTGGCTGTAACAATATTTAGAGGCCAAGGTCTGTCCTTCACACTCTGTTATTTCAGGCACGTGTGACAACTGCAGAACTGTCATCACTGCTCCTCTGAGACTCCTTATCTTGGTTCTCATTAAGGGGATGATGATTAAGGGACAGGTTGAGGTCAGGGTGCATCTTGCTGAGCCCACCACCAGTGCTGGCTTGGTAACCCATGGTGTGGTCACCTCTTGTTGAGGTCTTCCCCACGCTCTAGAGATGTTCTCCTGGTGTAGCAGGCTGAGGAGGAAGGGACATCCCAGATTGTGGAGACTCCTGGCAGCACAAAGCTGCCAAATGTTGGCCACTCTAAAGTCCTCTGAGACAGCAAGAGAGATTTCTCCTTCTTTTGAAAGACATCAAGTATTTTAGTTGGGAGCTCAACTGCAGTCTTTGAAATGAGAGGCTGCAGAAACAAGATGGAAGATGAGTCCAGGATCTGTCTGCCCAGTGCTTCCCACAGGACTGAATCCTGCTCCTTGAGAGAGACAATTGTGTTTGGCTAAAAGCTGGATGGGGTTCTGAGAAACCTGATCCAGCTGAAGATGTCCCTGCTCATTGTAGGGGGTTGGACTGGATGGCATTTAAGAGGGCCCTTCCAACCCAAAGTGTTCTAGGATTCCATGAGAAGTGACTCGGTGTGTAATCCAGGAACAGGTCACGTGGTGAGGCTGTAGGGTGCAAACCTGAGTTCTCGTGGAGGAACAAAGATTCCTTCACAGGCACTTCCCACACTGGGGACAACGTCCTTCATTGTCCACCACTGAGGCAATACTTGGGCTTATAACTGAGGCAATATTTGAGGGAATATTAGAGGAAGTCCAAGTTCTTGTCCCTCTTCCAGAGCAAGAAAAGGATCAACAAAGGGACAAAATGAAATGTAGCATTTTTCAGGTAATAAAAGCTGCCCCATACAGGATTAGAAGAATTTAAATGTTATAATTCTGTGTAAGGGAAACTGAAACACCTCCAGTTCCACCCTCTTCCTCGCTAGCACATGGAATATGACTAAATTTTTCCAAGAATATGTGAAATCTTGTATAATAAATAATAAATTAGATAAATTCTCCCTTAGGCAATCTGTCCCACCCCTTCCCCATCTTAGGAAATCTGATCAAAACATAGCAGAGCTTCTCTTTCAATGGAAGAATTCTCCTACAGGCTCTGGTAGACCCCAAAGTTCTCCAGAACCACATTTATTTTCACTGAATCACAGAATATCCTGAGTTGGAAAGGACCTACAAGGATGATCAAGTCCAACTCCTGGTCCTGCACAGGAAAACCCCCAAAACCAGCATTGCATGCCTGAGACCATTATCCAAATACTCTTTCGTTTAGGTGACAGCTCACTGTCAGTTGGTTCTGGGCCTGGAAGAACCAAACTCTTCTGTCTGGGCTCATGGTGCTCCACTTGCTGTTCCCTTTGCAGATCGACAGCATGCAGGCCCTGCTCCACTGCCCCAACGTGCTGGTGTGCGTGGGCCGGGAGCCGTTCAAACCCGTATCCATGGAGAATCTGAGGAAACACTCGGTGGAGAAGCTGCCCAACCTGCCTCCCCGCTCCAACAATGGCAACAATGTCAATGACAACAATGAAAGTAAGAAAACCTCGGGGCCGTGTCGCGCAGTCGTCCCCAGGCCTGTGTCCCACAACGTGGGGATTGCAGGCCCCCATTGTGCTGCCCCAATGTGCAGATTTCATGTGGAAAATCCACTTCCCTCTCCCTGCCTCCCAGGCCTTTCCATCCTCCCCTTCTTTTTCTCTGGTTTCCTTGTAGGATTTCCTCCCTACACACCCCAGTCTTTCTTTTACATGCTCCCCATGTCTGGCTGACTTCCCTTCCTCTTTCATATCTCTGGGTCTCCTTTTCCTTCCAGAGCTCCCTCCTTTCCTGTGCCTGTCCCCCCGGACCCTTGAGATTTCCCACGAATCCTCTATCCCCTCGTTGTCTGTCCTATCACGCCTTCCCTCCCGCATTTTCCTGCACCAGGACCAGAGGACGCCCTGGTTCTGTCAGCAGGAGACTCAGTTTCTCCTGCAGGTTAACAGCTGTCCTTTTGGCAACAAAGCGTGTTTTTTATGGAAAGATTATGTTCAGGAAGGAGTATGTTACGGATTATTCAGGATTATATTTCTTTGGCACTCCATCATGGCTTATCTAAGGTCACAGGTAATTAAACCAGCCACCCTCTGGCTTTCCCAGTAGCCTGGGAAAAGAAACTTCCCAATTCCAAAGGGCAATTTATCTCACCTGTATTAAGGATTTATTGCAGGATGAAATTAGGTGTGCTCTAGAGATGCATCTGTTCATCTCCATTATCAAAACCAGGAGCTGGGAAAGATTCATTCATATGTTGCCAAGAAGTTGTAGAAACTCAAGGACAGAAGCATCCTACGCTCACTGTCTGAGACATAAAAAATTGGAGGGAAACATGGGAATAAACTGGAGTTTTGCCCATCAAGAGACAGCAAATCCATCCGTTCAGTCATAAGGATGATGAGGGAAGAGCTATTTCATGTGATTTTGATGTGCTCCTGTTCAACACTTCCTTCCTAAAATGCCCTCCATTCAGCTGCATATCCATATGCCCACGGAGGGTCAGGGTTGTCTGGGTATACTTACAAGGAAATTTTGAACAAATATATTCTACAAACAAGACAGATGAATGCCTTGCAAGACAGCCTGATAGCAATGTATTCTACTTGAAGTGAAGGGACCTAGATAAACCTATGCAGATCACTGCACTGGGCCATAAAGATGTTTTTCCAATTGCAATTCCTAAATTCCCTTATTGTCTCTGATTTCTTCTACGAGTCCCACTATTTCTCTTTGTAATCATCACCAGCTTACAATTTCTTTTCTATTTGTTCTTTACGTTTTAATAAGAATTATAACTATTCTTAGTGGCACATCCCTGCAGGGACTGAGTGTTGCTCTGGTCTACATGGCCACACATTTCCCGGAATATGAGTGGAGAAGTGGATGATGCACAATGAATGTGTGACCCTTGACATCCAGATAAGGAAGAGGGTCACTTCTCCAAGTATTTTTCCCTGGTTAAATAAGAAGAATGAAAGCTTGCATAGTTAAATAAAGGAATATTTGCAATGTGATAAAATGCCCAGACTGTGAGACTATATTGCTCTGTATGTATATTTTTTTTTTATTTTTCTTAATTTTACTTCCTGGCATGCACTTAATAAAACAAACTGTTTGTGTTCCAATTTATTTTTTAAAATTAAGTTAAGGTATAGAAGATTTTATTACAGATTATTAATTTAAAACTTAACATTTAACAAGGAAGTTGGACTGGATTACCTCCAGATGTCCCTTCTAACCTTAACTATTTTATGATTTATGGACATCACTTAGTCAAAGACCAATTTTCAAATTATGTAAATTGGCATAGGCTTGGCTTTAATGGAATAAGATCAGTATTCACTAGTTTAAGGGTTTGACTTACATATATTGTGTCACCTTTATGTAAGTTAACTTCTCTTTCCATCTTTCTTTTCTTCACTCCAGTGAACTTCGGACTGAAAGCCAAAAAAAGCATTATCCATCCACGATCAGCATCCAGCAACAGGTCAACGAGATTTTCCTTGTCATCAGAAAAGTCGTATCCCAATGGCCTCACAACCTCTCCAGACAACGGGGCACCCTTCTCCAATGGCTGCTCTCACCCAAAAGCTGGGGACCTGGTCCAGTCCTTGGTCAACGATGACATCGAGAAGAGGGTCCATGTGAACAAGGACGGGAGCTTGTCCGTGGAGATGAAGGTTCGCTTCCGCTTGCTCAACGACGAGACTTTGCAGTGGTCCACCCAGATCAAAAAGTCCAACCTGATGAACCAGCTGCCTTATGAAGAGTCAGGAGTGGAGGAGGACAGTGGAGTAGATCCCCTACAGAAAATGAACCCAGAAGTCAGCTCGGAGGCAGATGATTCCTTATATCCCTGTGATATCGATTCCTACATGTCCAAACTTGAGGAATCGGAATGTGACGAGGCTCACTGTCACAGCTGTGGAAAGAAACACCAGGGCTATGACATTTGGAAGAACCCCATGCACACATCCCAGAGGGAAGAGCCCAGCGTGCAAAGCACCTGGCATGCGCGGTCGTCGTGCTCCAGCACATCTTCCCGGAGGAGAGTAGTCCACAAAAAAATGAAGTCTGTGGATAGCATCTACACCACGTCCAGTGAGGAATACTCTGAGCACATTGTGCGAGAGTCCTCATCCTACTCAGAGACTATAAAGAACAGAGTGGCGTATCGATCCGTTAAGAAGTGTATGTGCCGAAGTGATTTATCTACAGGTGCTTCCAATGGAGAAGAACAGCAGGAATACACTCGGACAAGCACAGGAAACAGCCAGAGACCTTCATCCTTGGGCTTGATATCACATTCAAGCTGTGAAAACAACCTGGATACTCAAGACACCCCTGAAGACCATGAGATCACCAAAACCATTTCACAAAATGAGGACGAAAATTGTTTCGAAGCTTCCTCTGTGAAGTGCTTGAAGGATGAGGCAGAAGAGGTTGAAAGCAGCAGAGTTGGGAGTGTGATGTCCAGGTCATCCCTGCAGTCCAGGCAGAGCAAGAAGAATGCGTGTGAGGAAACGAGCAGCGTGGGCAGGAGCATGTCCTCCTCAAGCCTTCCGAAGGCAAATCAGGGAGACAACACCCAGTGCTCCACCCCTGCCAACAGCGTGCACAGCAAGTCCAGTAACTGCACCACACCAAAAGAAAAGAGTGAGCAGGGTGAGCCCTCTGATGAAAACCCAGTGGAGTCCTCCTTCTCCAGTGAGTCCTGCCCCAAGAAAGAGGCTGAAGAAGTGGAAGCAGAGCAGGAAGAAAGTGAAGTCAATGAAGTCAGCTCAGTGTCAGCAAAAACGAAGCCAAGCCAATCAATCAGGGGTGAGAGCAGTGAAGGGGAAAGATGCTCTACACAAGGAACCCACCATTCCAGGGCTAGTGACAGGAACAGCAAGAAAAGTGGCAGTGAGGAGAATGTTCCATGCAGTGTCTCTTGCTCTTCCAGAGGGTCCAAAAAGAGCAAACGCAGCCATGTTCATTTGGATGCACAGTCTGAAATATCTGTGTCTTCACTTGAATCCTCTCCAAATAAAAAGAAGAATTCCCTACATGCAGATGATGGGAGATCAGGCAGCAGAGCATCGATTTACTCCAAAAGCTCGTGTGGCACCAAGAAAAAGTCTGTTGGAGATGCCATGTCTCATAAGTCAGGATCTCTTCACTCAAACATTTCATCTACCAGTGAAGCAGAGGCAACTGGAGGTCCTGCTGAAGAGAAAAGCTCAAAAAGTGCTGCCAATGGCTGCAGTGAATCCTCAAAAAGCTCAAAGAAGAGAAGCCATAAAGAAGAAAGCAGCAGGCCATCATCCCTCTGCTCAAGTTCTTCAAGTCCTAATGGAAAAGCTGGAGAGGGTCACGCCAAGGTTAGTTCAGAACCCTCTTCTTCAAAACAGGGAAGCATGAGTGGGAGTGTATGTTCAAAAGTTGACCACCCAGCTGAGGATGGGATTAGTAATGGAAATCCTCCAAGTAGCTCCTCAAGAGTCCCTTCAAATTCAGAAATAAAAGATAAATGCATGTCGACACAGATATCCCAGGAAACTGATGATAGGTGTTCACAATCAAACATGTCTCTGTCTTCAAAATCAAGGCCGACAAACACGAACAATCTTCATGTGAAGGTGTCAAACTCCAGCCGGGCATCGGTGTCGGAGACTATGTCAGTGTGCAGTCTGCACTGCCCTGCCCCACCAAAAGGGAAGCCAAAGAGGAAAAATATGCGTTCGACCATATTGAAGAACTCCTCCATCAGTAGCATCGGTACCAAGTCCGTGCTGACCGCAGGAAAAGAGCAGAAAGAAATTGTGGATTCCTCCAAAGCAACTTCCTACGGCTCTAAGTCAGCTGCAACTGAAGTAAATTGTCAGAATAATAAAAAGACTGATGATTCTAGTAACAAATAAGCAGAGGAAGAGGTAGAAGACACGGGCGTTCAGGAGGAAGTGAATGATTTAATGCCATCAGCTCTACCAAATGCATCTCCAGATGAAGTTGTGCAAGAATGGCTCAGGAAAATCCCTTCGGAAACATTGCTTATGAAATATGAAATGGAGGATGACGGAGAAGAGGAACGTGCAGAGTCAACCACTGAGGTATCACACTGCACAAATGCCGAGGAAGTCCCAGAGGAGGAAAAAGTTGAGGAAAAGAATGAGGAGGAGGCTGAAAAGGTTGAAGAAAAGGATGAAGCAAAAGATGAAGAAAAGGATGAAGCAAAGGATGAAGAAAAGGATGAAGAAATGGATGAAGCAAAGGATGAAGAAAAGGATGAAGAAATGGATGAAGCAAAGGATGAAGCAAAGACTGAAATGGAAGAAGAGAAAACAGAAGACACAGCTGTTAATGAAGAGGCTGAAGAATGTGTGAACCAGGAAGAAATCTCTGAGGTTGCACCTGAAGCTGCCGAAGCTGAGCAGGCAGAATGCATCCAGTCAGTTACATCCAGCCAAAATAACAACAAGAGAGAGCTGCCAACCTCTGTCCAGACGTCCGTCCAGATCATGAAGGCCTTGCTCAGTTCAAAACACGAGACCAAATTTGACCGATCAAACAGTTTGCCTGAAGTGTCCCCCACAATGGGGAGAAAACTAAGTAACTCCGCCAACGTTTTGATTACGTGTCTTGCCAGCCTCCAGCTCCTTGATGAAGAGTCAGAGGATCCATCAGAAAACTCAAAACCTTTGAATAAGTCAAGGTACACAGAGCTGCTAAACATTTTTCAAGCGCTGTGGTTTGGGTGTACAGCTGAAAGGAGTGGCCCAAGTTCAGACCAAGAGGCAAGTGAGCAGGCAAAGCCAGTGTCGGAGTCTAAAGTCCCAAAATCCATGGATCACACCTTCACTCCCATGTCCTCCTCTGGGGTGGATGTTTGCAGTGGCTCTGGTGGCTCAGGAGAAGAGTGCACAGCAGGAGCTGCGTTGGTGGCACAGAAAACCATGGAATCCAAATCAGCCGAGAAAGTGGAAAACGCAGAGACTGGCACAGAACTGACTGAGGTTGAGGAGCAAAGTAAAGAGGAAGAGCAGCCATCCCGCCCTTCCACACCCTGCTCAGAGGCAAAAGGTGAGGAAAAAGCAGAGTCTGCTGGAGAGGAGTCTGTAATCCAGGACGAAGAAGAGAATAAGGAGGATCAGGGCAGTAACTGTGAGCAGGGTCAGGAGGAAGGGGGAGAAAATGAAAATGAAGAAGAAAACAAGTTAGCTGAAACTGGAGAACAGGAAGAAGCCGAAGCTGTGAATGATGAAGTCTCACGAGAAAACCCTGAAGAAGAAGCTGATCAGCCAGTAACCACTGATGATGCCAATGTCGGTGATGCTGATGGTGGGACGGAGCTGAAAGATGAGTTGAAAGAGCAGCCCCAAGAAGAGTCTCCAAATGACCCCGAGCCCAAAGTCAATACGTCCACCAGTGTGGGCACATCCCTTGTCCAGCAGAACTCTGTGGACCCAGACCCAACCTGGGTCCTGAGACTGCTCAAGAAAATTGAGAGGGAGTTCATGGCTCACTATGTCAATGCCATGAATGAGTTAAAAGTCAGGTGGAACCTGCAAGACAACCAGCAGATGGATGAAATGATACTGGAGCTGAAGGAGGAAGTGGGTAAAAGGATACAAAAGAGCATAGAGAAGGAGTTGAGGAAGATCAAAAGCAGGGCTGGGAGGAGGATGCCGAGACCTCCAGAGGGGCCACCCACACGCGAGTCCAAACTCCAAACTGAGCAGAGGAGATGGCGACTACAAACTATGCATAAGAAGTCCCTCTTTGGGGACAAGAACGGTGCCCCAGTGAGGCTGGAGGAGACAGCAGACTTATCAGTCAATGTAGATAAAGACTTTGACCTCAGTGCAGCTTTGGAGGACAGCTTTAGCAAACAATCCAGCGAGGAGGAATATTGTCCGTGTGACTCCTGTGTGAGGAAAAAACTGGCTTCTAGGCCTGCAAGAGCCCCCGTGGTGGCCACCAACGCCCCAGTCATGAAAGCCTTTGATTTGCAGAAAATCCTGAGGCTGAAAAAAGATGACAATGAGGAAGCCATCGTCGCAGAAGCAGCCCAGGACACCAAAACACTTCCCAATAGTTCTGCAGAGGAAGGGGCAGAAAATGAGGAGAAGGGTGAGGAGGAAGCTCAGACAGGTGAAACAGAAGCAGAGGAGGATGAAGGAAAAGAACCAGAATTAAATAAAGATGATGGTGCAACGTTGAATGGAGATGGAGAAGAACCTGAAGTAACAGAGAGTCAAAACACTGAGGTGGAGGATGAGGCCAAAAACGAAGAAACCAAAGAAGAAGAAGCAGAAAAAGGAGGGGAAGAAACAAAAGAAGGAGAAGAAGAAGAAGAGGAAGCAAAAGAGAAGGAGGAAGAGAAAGAGGAAGAAGAAATGGTTAAGGCCAAAGAGGAGGAGGAAATAAAAGAGGAGGAGGAGAATGAAACTAAAGAAGAAGATGAGGAAGTAAAAGAAGAAGAAGTAGAGGAAACTAAGGAGGAAGAGGAGCAAAATGAGGAGGAAGAGAAGGAAGAGGAAGAAGAGGGAGTGAAGGAGGAGGAAGAAACAAAGGAGGAGGAAGGGAAAGAGGAAGAGGCAAAGGAAGAAGAAGAGGGAAAGGAGGAAGAGGAAGGGAAGGAAGTAGAGGAAGAAGCAAAAGAGGAGGAGGAAGCCAAAGAGGAGGAGGAGGAAGAAGTCAAAGAGGAAGAAGCAAAAGAGGAAGAGGAGGAAGCCAAAGAGGAGGAGGAAGAAGAAGGGAAGGAGGAAGAGGAAGAAACAAAAGAAAAGGAAGAAGAAGCAAAAGAGGAGGAGGAAGAGGCAAAAGAGGAGGAGGAGGAAGAGGCAAAAGAGGAGGAGGAGGAAGGAGAAGCCAAAGAGGAAGAAGCCAAAGAGGAAGAAGCCAAAGAGGAGGAGGAAG
>VZRO01003404.1:278574-292909 GCA_013397915.1 Daphoenositta chrysoptera | reverse complement strand
GAGGAGGAAGCCAAAGAGGAGGAGGAGGAAGCTAAAGAGGAGGAGGAGGAAGCTAAAGAGGAGGAGGAGGAAGAAGAAGCCAAAGAGGAGGAGGAGGAAGCCAAAGAGGAGGAGGAGGAAGCTAAAGAGGAAGAGAAGGAAGAAGCCAAGGAGGAGGAGGAGGAAGCTGAAGCGGAAGAGGCAAAAGAGGAGGAGGAGGAAGCAAAAGAGGAGGAGGAGGAAGCTAAAGAGGAAGAGGAGGAAACCAAAGAAGAAGAGGAAGAAGCTAAAGAGGAAGAGGCGGAAGAAGCCAAAGAGGAGGAGGAGGAGGAAGCTAAAGAGGAAGAGGAGGAAGAAGCCAAGGAGAAGGAGGAAGAAACCAAAGAGGAAGAGGAAGAAGCAAAGGAGGAGGAGGAAGAAGCAAAAGAGGAGGAGGAAGCTAAAGAGGAAGATGAAGAAGCCAAAGAGGAGGAGGAAGCACAAGAGAAGGAGGAAGAGGAAGAAGCCAAAGAGGAGGAGGAAGGGAAGGAGGAAGAGGAAGAAGCAAAAGAGGAGGAAGAAGTAAAGGAGGGAGAGGAAGAAGAAAAAGAAGAGGGAGAGGAAGGGAAGGAGGAAGAAGCAAAAGAAGAGGAAGATGTGAAAGAGGAGGAAGTAGTAGAGGAGGAAGAAGAAACAAAAGAGGAAGAGGGAGAAAAAGAGGAGGAAGAAACAAAGGAAGAGGAGGAGGAAGAAAAAGTGGAAGAGGAAGAACAAGAAGAAGAAGAAGCTCAAAATGAAGAGCAGGAAGCTGAAGAAAAGTCCAAAGGTGAAGATGAAGGTGAAAATGAAGTGGAAGAAACAGAGGAGCCAGAGCATGAGGATGTTGTGGCTGATGATGAGGCAGAGACATCGGAATGCAGAGGAGATGCTGAGGGCTCTGGAACTGACATCAATCCTGAAGGAGATGCTGCAGAAGGAAATGAAGAAGCTGAGCAAGATGAAGCTGAGGCAGCAGAAGATGCAAAAGCAGAGTCAGGAGATGAAGCTGAGGAGAAAAACAGTGAAGGAGGTGAGAAACCTGATGAGAATGATGAGGAACCCACCGGTGACAACCCTGACAAGGCACATGAAAAACACAAAGACCAAGGCAACAACAAAGTTCCTGAGAAAACCTCAAAGACCAAAGGCAAGAAAACCAGCAAAAGGTTAGAGACTCTGAAAAAATCCACAGCCCTTTCTTGTTATTCTTCTGTTGGAAACTTCTCACAGCAGTCCCAGAAGGGGTCTGATGATGAAGAGGAAGCAGTAGTTGAAGAGGAAGAAGTAGTTGAAGAGGAAGGAGTAGTTGAAGAGGAAGGAGTAGTTGAAGAGGAATGCAAAGGTGACGATAACCCCACAAATGACCACCCCAATGGAGAGGTTCGAAGTGATGAGAGCTCCAAACCCTCCCAGATGTATCCTGACAGTGAGGAAGAAGAAGAGGACAAAGAATCTTCAGGTTCTGATCCTGTGGGAGATGAGGAGCAGGCAGATGCTGAAGGTGCAGATCCAAAGGAGGCTGGAAACACTGAGGAAGTTCAGGCTGCTAAAAAGAAAGAAAACTCTGATGAGATTGACCAGGATGACCTGGACTTCTAGAACTGTTGACTAAAAACTGATTTTTTCTTTCTTCCTTCCTTTCTTTCTTTTTTAAAAAGTATCTTTTCATTACATATTTCAGTATCTCCAGGGAGCTGAGCCCTCGTAATCGGCTTTTCTTCTGAATTAACTGTGGTAAACTCGATCTTGAATCCTGTAAGCAACGTTGCAATTACCTGCCCTCATTTCTAGAGGGCTGGTATCTCGTTAATATCCTGTGGTCTCAATAGATACGTGGTTTGGGGAAAGGGAAGGCTGTGTTTTTGGGATACCTTCTAGTTCCCACCCTTTAAGCCGTGCTGTTTGCTGCTGGAGTGATCTGTGGCTCTGCTGGGCGTTGTCTCTGAGTGACTTCGGGATGCCTTTCACCTGCTGCATGCCATTTTCCTGGAGAGATTGCCAATCCACAGAAACACGACAAAATCTGGATTCATTGCCAAAGTCTGGTCAGAGCCCACAGAGATGTACATTGATCTTCCTCCCTACCCTGTCCTCGCCTACCCCACCTCCTCTGTAGCCAGAAAAAAGGGTCTGAGATAGCAAAGATTTTCCCCATTTTCCCTTTTTTTTTTCCTTTAGTAGATGTTGAGCTCATTCCTCACTTCACTGAGAGCCTCAATTTTGAGAAAGGTCATTCCAGATCCTCTTCCAGACCCCATCTCTTTGTACTGTGCTTATCACTGTAGAGGTAGATAAAAAACACGAGTTAATTCACCCTGTCAGGTGTCTGAGAAGTGGTTGAATGCAATATTGACCAAGTTAGGAATAGATCCAATCCCTTGTGATGTCCTTTACTATGCCAATGATGGTATCGAAGCACTTTACAACCATCTGGGATCCCTCAGACAATTTTGCACGAGGCCCTGTTTTGGAGCTAACGGGATTTGCAATGGCTCGGTGCCCTGTCCTTGCAGACAAAATTTAAACTTATTTTCCCTTTAATATGGAAAAGCTTTGGGCATTTGTGCTGCAGCAAACAGCTGGAAGAGGCTTAAGCATTTATTGGAGAGGTTGGACTTTACAAACCACAATAGAACTGCAAACTTCATTTAGCAACTCTTTTTTACCAGATTGTATCTCTTTTTTTTGCTTCCCCTGGGGAAATATAAACATTTCTGAATAAATGCCCAACCAATGCCCGGATAAGTTTGACCATACCTCAGCTGCATACTCATGTAAAGCTCTTAGGGACACAGCTGATTTTCTCAAAAATTTGCAGGGAGAATAAAACAGAGAGGTTGAAAACAAAATGCCTTAAATTGTATGGAGAAAAAGTATGTGTGTAGTGTTGTGTTGGGTTTGTGAAGATGTATGCAGACATGTATAAATAATCAATATTCCAAAATAAATAATTCCTGTGGTTTTCACTTCTAGAATCTGTTTCTTAAACTCACAGCCCGAGATAGGATTCATTTCACTCAAATGAAGAACTGGGTTCAGCTGCAGAGGCAAATTAATTCTGGGTGTCTGAGGAATAGGGGTCTTTGGGAGGAGTCAGAGAGCTGGATCTGAGAGCTGTTTCCACACAGGCTGACAATGCCTCCAGGGAGATCCTCCAGGGACAACAGCACCATCCATAAGATAGAGAAGTTAAAATCTGGGCCTTCCTCAAAAGAAGGACAACCCTATCTGTGAGCCTCATGGAATCCCAGAACGGTTTGGGTTGGATCCTCAAAAATCATCTGGTTCCAACCCCCTGCCATGGGCGGGGACACCTTCCACTATCCCACGTTGATCCAAGCCCTGTCCAACCTTGGACATTTCCAGGCATCCAGGGGCAGCCACAGCTGCTCTGGGCACCCTGTGCCAGGGCCTCCCCACCCTCCAGGGAAGGATTTCTGCCCAATATCCAACCTAAATCTCATCTCTTTCAATTTTTACACATAAAGACCATCAAGCCCAACCGTTAACCCAGCACTGCCAAACCCCCCACTGAGCCCTGTCCCCAAGTTCCACATCACACGTAGAACCATTTTGATTTCATAATCATCTTTGTGACACATCAGTTCATGCAGGATTCCAAAAAGAGCTGAGCCTGGTAGCCACAGCTGTGATCTTGACATGAGGCATAGACTGAAGTGGTACGTGTTGAGCGAACCCTAAACTTTCCTGGTGAAAAGCCTCCCTCTGAGCCACCCTCCAGACTCCAGTAACCAGCAGGGAGAGAGGCACAAAGACTGTGATTTATCTGCTGCAGGCAGCTGCCTTAGGAGGAGGGGGACTGCACTCCCAGCAGGCACATTTCTCCCTGCAGAACACACAGGGAGCCTAGACAACTTCCTCAGAGGAAAATCACAGAATCCCAGAATTATTAGGTTGTAAAAGACCTCCAAGACCACCGAGTCCAACCTGTGGCCAATCCCCACCTTGTCACCCAGCCCAGAGCTCTGAGTGCCACCTCCAGTCTTTCCTTGGACACCGCCAGGGGTGGGCACCCCACCACTTCCCTGGGCAGTCCCTTCCAAAATGTGTCATATGGGAAGAGCTGATTACAGTGTAGCTACTCAAAAGCATCTTATGTTGACTTTCAGGCTTTCAGGCAACAGCTCAAGCCAGTCATCCCACGGAACTTTTAAAAGTGTTTCTTTTGGCTCCAAGATCACAAGGTGAATGGCTTCAAACTGAAAGAATTTAGGTTGGATATTAGGAAGAAATTCTTCCCTGTGAGAGTGGTGAGGTCCTGGCACAGGTTTCCCAGAGAAGCTGTGGCTGCCCCTGGATCCCTGGAAGTGTCCCAGGCCACATTGGACAGAGCTTGGAGCAACCTGGGATAGTGGAAGGTGTCCCTGCCCATGGCAGGGGGTGGAATTAGGTGATTTTAACATCCCTTCCAACCCAAACCATTCTGGGATTCCATGACTGCCCTTCTGTGCTACTGCAAAAAGCCACTGCTGGAACTTAACAGGTTAGGGAAAGGGCAAACATTTCCCAGGATTTCTCCTGCAGCTGCTGACTTTGATCACTCTAAAGCTGCTTACACAGTCAACGTCACGCCCTGCTCGTATTGAATCAGTCAGTTCCTCACCTGCAGCACTAACAAGGAGAAAGGAATTAAAAGGAACACAAAAATGCAGTTGGCAAACCATGAAAACTGAAATCACGGATGTTGCTGCCCAGGAGACCTGTCCCACTCATACCTGTGTTTGTCACCATCCGTGTCTGGGCAGTGACTCACGTGTGTGCCAGTCATAGTCGGGACAGAGTGAGCTCTGCTCACCAAAATCCCCGCTCAGAGGGGCTGGGGAGCAGCCGGTGGGGATCCAGAGACAGATGTTGCTGAAGGAGGTGCCTCCTTCCTCCAGCAATCTCTCCCATGATCGCCCGGAGCATCCACGAAGGAAGCCACCAGCTGAAAAGGATCCCTCGCAGCCACATCCCTCGCACTTGCACAGCTTCCAACCTCTGCATTTCCCCTTCGCTGCCGTGACTCAGGCGCCTGTTGGGTCTTGCAGCTTCCCTCTCCCTGTGACAGCACGGAACTCGTGTTCCCAGCCAGCTCCAGGGCTGTCACGTTCATAGGGGCTGGGAAGATCACTCCTGTCACCACCTGGAAGGGATTACAGCTGCTGTTTTCAGCGGGGCTGAGGAGGAGGAGGGAGCAGAGGCGATGTGAGGCTTGCACGGCTGTACTTCGTGTTTTCCTGTGCTCCTCTGCTTGGCTTTGGGGTGGTTGTTTTTGTTTCTTTACCAGCCAGACAAATTGCTTCTTGATGTGCCGCGGTTTTGTTTGCCGGCTTGGTTTTGAAACGGGAAATATCCAGCGAAAGATGAGGAGGAGCGTGGTGAAAATTCAAGTGCAAACCACGGAAATGAAGGGAATGTGCTTTCCAAAGCTGAGGTCTTTGCAGACGTGTGTGAGCAGACTCCTCTCACTAATGGAGAGCAATAATCCCCCTTTCCTGGTGGCTCCTTGTTGACATAGTGCCATATTTAGCTCCAACCACTTGAAATCCCAGCTGCCTGACAGGAAAGGGTGGTTTGTGGTCATTTCTGAACCTCAGGCTCCTCCAGTAGGTTTTGCTCTGGAGGGCAGGGAGAGTTTCCAAGCTGGCTGTGGATGTGCCCCACAAGCTCCCTCTTTTCTTAATTGGAAGGTGGAGAACTTGCACCGCAGGGCTTGGAGGCTCCTTGGCAAAGCACAGGGATCAGTGCTGCTCCTGGATGGGATGGGAACACTCAAATCCGTGCACACATTGAGCTCCAGGCATTTGGGAGGTGCAGTGTTTTACTCCAAAAGTCTGACACCCCTTTCCTGGGGTTAAATCCATCAGTCCCTCTGCTCCTCCAGAGAGGCACTTCCTCATGGATGCAGGAGGAGTGATTAGGACACGGGATAAAGAATACACAAAACTGGTTTAAACTGTGACCAGGCATTACATCCTTGGCCACACTCAGTCCCTGCAGTTTGCTCTGATCCAAGTGGGGTAACTTGAGTACCTGGAAGGCAAACAATTGGGAAAAGGTGTCTAAATAAGGCTTGAAACAAACACAGGCTGCTTGGGGATGTGGGATCTCTCTCCATCTCTTCTGTTGGAACTGCCCTGCTTTTGGTGAAAAATATTCCCAGAGTTGCAGGATATACTCAGCAGAGAGAGGGCTCATTCTGCACTTCTGAATGGTGAATGACCCAGTCTTTTATACCCCAGAAATGTGCCAAGCACCAAGACATCTCCTGAGCTGTGTCCATCCAACACAGCCTTTCTAGGAAGTGACTCAGCTGGGGATTCCCCAGTTATTCCAGTCTTTATATTTTTGGTGTGGTCAGTTAAGTGTGTACACATCCCCTACATGCCAGGGAAAGAGAGGGATTATTTAGGGAGGAATTCCTGATATTCCAAACCTCGTGCTAAAGACAGAAGAAGAGGAATTTTCTGTGATCCTCTAGAAAATATTAAGGCTGGAGAAGTTTATTTTCTCATGCCCCTAAGGCACAGACCCCATCACCTTGTCAGGCTCAAGCACCGACCTCCGTAACCCCGTGGCTGCTTCTAATTTTAACTCCCTGCCCTCTGATCCGAGCACCAGGGTTCACGCAGCTCCAACAGGAAGCATCCCTGCTGACCTTTCTAATTCCAGGAGCTTGATGCTTGCTTATCCCTGCAATCCACAGGAACACCCCTGCCTAAGAGCCACCTGCACTGCTTGCAAGGAATCACATTTTGCTGCAGCTGAGAGGATCCAGCCCTGTTTGGAGGAGGATGTGTTTATTCTCAGCCCTGTGGTGTGAAAGTGGGGCTGGAGTGTGAGGGTGGAAAGGTCAGCCTGTGGCAGGCTGGTGGGGCTTTTTTTCCTCAGTAAAAAGGGCTTTGCTATTGCAGAGCCCTGGCCGACAGACGTGACATGTATTAACCTTTCAGCTCTTGCATAAAGGATGGTGCTGGGGCTCATTTTCCAGCTTTAAAAGAGCTGAGCGAGGCTTTTTTGAGGCCTGTGACAGAGAGGGAGTGGGCGTGTGAGCAAGGTCAGGACAGTGCTTCCTAAGAGGATGGAAACGCTTCCCCGCGGTGCCTAATTAGCCTGTTCCAGCACAGAAATCCTCCCCCTGCACCCGTCCCCACCTGGGAGCTCTCCCTGGTCCCAGGGGCAGTCCAGCCTTAGGGCAGGGGCTACTTTGGCTCCTGTTCTGGCACCCCTGATCCCCTGTGCTGAGGTGCAGAGGAGGCTGTGGGACTCAGGCTCATCAAACAAACTCCATCCTTCCCGCTGCTATCCCAAAGCCGTGCCTCTCCTCTCCATCACAGCAACCTCAGCCACTCAAGGCTGATTCCCTGTCAAGTTTCATGAGTGGTATGGGTAAGTCTCTGCCACACACCAAAAAAAATCTTTGTTGTGCACTAAAACATTTGAAGAACAATTTGTTGGCTGCTAAATATTCAAATTTCTGCATTTCTTTTTCAAGCATCAGTTTCTTCCCAAGTTATCCAGAGCAGGAACTTTACTAAAGTCCAAGGAACCAACTCCTGCTCTTGAGAACCACCCTGAGCAGCAGGACTCACCCTCCTTGAGGAGTCAGGAGCAGGCAAGGAATGCAGCCAGGTTTGGCTCTCCCTGAGTGTGTCCTGGGCTGCAGTGGCTCCCTGGCCGTCCCTCCTTGCGTCAGACACCTGATTCACCCAACCTCAGGCAGGGCAGGCACAGCCCAGCGCTGCAATCCCTGCAGGAATCCAGGGAGTCAGGAGTGCTTTGGGTTGGGAGGAACCTTAAAGCCCATCCAGTCCCACCCCTGCCATGGGCAGGGACACCTTCCACTGTCCCAGGGTGCTCCAAGCCCTGTCCAGCCTGGGCTGGGACACTTCCAGGGATCCAGGGGCAGCCACAGCTTCTCTGGGCAGGATAATGCACCAGGCTGTCTTGAGGAAGGATGTGACCCTGTTTGCTGTCTCAGTTTGGGGGCTGCACGACCTTCCCTGACCCCATGCAGCAGCTGAGGTGTGTTTGGGGAGTTTTAAGGTTTCCCCTGCTCTTTATAGTGACATCAGACATGTGTGGTTGGTTTGGGCTGCTAAACCCGGTCACACAACGGAGCAGAAAGGAACAGAGTTTCACATTAAAACCTGCAATGATTTGAAGAAGGAAGGGTTTCCTGTTGATAAAATTATCCCTGTGTTTCTGATAAGCCAGACTGTGTTTTATGGCAGAAGCCTTGATCTCCTCCTCAGTCTCCCACCTTGTCCCAAACCTAAACTTGAAGGCAAACACCCATGAGTCCTAACATGCTGTATTTAACCTGGCTTCCCAAGAAACCTGGAGAGTAAAACTGGAACCACAGGATCGTAGAATGGTTGGAAGGGACCTTAAAGATCATCCAGTTCTGACCCCCTGCCATGGGCAGAAGGGAATAGAAGGACACTAAGGAGGAACCTGAGGACAGACTCATAATGCTTGTCCCAGAGGTGAGAAATGTTTCGTTCAGATCTGGCACATATTGCACATCTGAAAATCCCATCCCAAGAAGAAAAATCTGCATCAAGAGAGCAAAATTGTGGAAGTTACTAGTGTAGTAACTTAGTTTTCTGAGCAGTAACGTAGTAACTCAGTTTTCAGCCCTGGGGACGCACTTAATAAATAAGAGAACTTAAGGAATGAGACCAAGCTAGTGAGGACTCTGGCAAAATCACCACCACAGCAACGTGTGCTGGGAGGGAAGGAGAACTGAGGAGAAAAACGCACCTCTCACATGTGAGAGATGTTTATTATCTCCCACGGTGGCTGCCCACGCTGAACTGCAAGGATTTGGTTACATCAGATGTCTTTTGGAGCTGTCAGCCAGTCCCAGCGAGGGACCACATCTAATCTCATCAGGTTTCACCTTCCTGTGACATCCCTGAGCAAGGAAAGAGGATTGTGCATCTCTGGCCACACCCTGGCTTCGCATCAAGTGTGGGAGGGCTCTGCTGGGGAGGAAGGACAGAAGATGGGAAAAAATGAGCTCCCCTGTCCCCCTCCTTTCCCTGGTTTTCCTGTTGCTTCTCCCTATCTCTTCCTGTCTGGTGATCCTGGCAGACACTGACCTTTTCCCAGCAATATGGCAAGAATCCAATGTCCCTCTTGGGCTCGGGGCTGTTCCTTCCTTGCCAGGGAGGCAGGGAAGGCACCAGGGGGAGCTGGGAGAACCCACAACCCACAGCCATGGAGGAAAAACAGAGGAACAGAGCATCCATCCCCAAACAAGGTTCTGGAAATACGAGCAAGTACAGGAGTCTGAGTCTCTTTTCCAAATCAGGAGTGTTTCTAACAATCCTGCGCTTGGTTTTTGCCTTGTTGGAGCAGACCAGCTTGTGGAGAATGAACGGGGTGGATTTGGATTAGTTTCACAAATAATCAAGAATTGGAATTCAGGTCTATGCTAATTACATCTGCAGTTGGTGCTAAGAAGGGAAGACTTTTACAGTTTCCTGACCCTCCATGATCTGGGTCTCCTCAAGGAGTCTGATTGGTTTGTGGGGATGATCCATAGAGAGAGGAAGATCCATTTTGCTCTGGCATGGATGTACAAACCTGGAGAGGAATCTGAAACAATGCCACTGCCTACAGGCTGCTATTTCTCCAATCAACATATTCATAGGCCTTGATCATCACAGAATTATGGAATGGTTTGGGTTTGAAGGAACCTTCAAGCTCATCTTGTTCCATGGGCAGGGACACCTTCCACTATCCCAGGCTGCTCCAAGCCCCATCCAACCTGGCCTGGAACAGGGATGGGGCAGCCACAGCTTCTCTGGACACCCCAAGCTTCTCACCACCCTCAGAGGGAAGAATTTCTTCCCAATATCCCATCTAAGGATCTACTCAGTGTTCTCAGAGCAGGCTATGCTGCACACAGTCAGCAAAACCAGACACAGGAATGTTTTCTCAAGTCCCACCAGTGTCTTTCAGTCAGGGGTATAAGCAGGGAACAAAAGTCTTGAGTAGTCTCAAGATGTCCCATTTGGAAGGTGTTTTTCTTGGCATTATTTATCCATGGGGAGAACATGGTCTTCCACAGCAGGGCCCTTACTGCTGGAATATCCAATCCTTGCCATACACTGCTGCCTGAGAGGCCACATAAAAAGCAGAGACTAGACAGGAATAAAGGAATAAAGGGAGGTATTTATTTGAAGGGCCTTCAAAGGTGCACCCTGGGAAGCCAAAGGTGACACCCAAGACGGACCCTGAGTAACGAGTCCTTCACACTTTTATAAGTTTAGTTCATTTGCATATCAGAATAAATTCACCAATTAAAACTTCAGTTAATTATGTCATTTCCCCAAGCTCACCCCCCTTCCAAGATGTTGATTTACACATTTTTGGCCTAGGACAGCCTGGGTGTCCTTGAAGAGCAAACCCAGAGAGGTTTGTTATGTCTAACTAAAATGAGAGAAGTTAGCAGGCTACAAGAAGCTTCAGAGTTACACACTGGGCAATACCGAATTTGAAAAATACAAAAGTTAAAACTTAAAGCATCACACCATTGGATAGTTTCATGTCAGAAAACCAGTGCAGAGTACCTATGGTTTAGTGCCCTTTCCTATAGCACAAAAAGTGCAGGTTCAAGCTCCACATGGAGCTATTTTAACAAGGGCATCCTGGCAGTGAGGAGAGAGGGTCTGACTACTCAAAAGGCAAGAGGTTCCTTCCTCCTGCTGCTCAGATTTGTGCAAGGAGCAGGCTGGCACCTCCCGCGTGCATCCTCTGGATCAGTCCCCAAAGCTCAGCAGGTAGGGACACGCTCAGCTGGTGAATCCCAGCAGGGTTTAGGGGTGAGTAAGCTCCTCACTGATCATCACTGCTGAGACTCAGGCAGCTCCAAACATGTCCTGAAATGGAGAAATTTGTATGTGGTGAGGACAGGGCTGAAGGGAATAAAGAGCGACTGGTGCATCTGGGGGTAGGTGGCAGCAAACTTTTCCTTCTGGGAATTAACTACCCTAAAGGTGTGCAGCACTGAAACCCCCGAAGAGATGGACAGCACAGAGCCTTTGTTAAGCTCAGGGAATTCAGAACACCAAGTTTTTGAAGAGTCAGACTCACTAAATGTCTTCATCCCTCAGAACTGGGCACTGTCCTCTGCTCTCTGTGACCAGGGACAGGACCTGAGGGAGCAGCTGGAGCTGTTTCAGGGGAGGTTTAGGTTGGATATCAGGGAAAGGTTCTTCCCCCAGAGGGAGTCAGGCACTGGAGCAGCTCCCCAGGGAATGGGCACGGCCCCAGGGCTGCCAGAGCTCCAGGAGTGTTTGGACAAGGCTCTCAGGGATGCACAGGGTGGGATTGTTGGGGTGTCTGTGCAGGGCCAGGGGTTGGACTGGGTGATCCTTGTGGATCCCTTCCAACTCAGGATATTCTGTGATTTTACAACTTTCCTGTGTTCAATGAAACACTGAAGAGGAGGAGAGAAGGGCCCCTACAAAGACAGTGGAAACCTCATCTAAAGACTAAGGAATTGCCTCCCAGTTTGGGGAATGCTGGGTGAATGTTGATGGCTGATGAACTGAAACTTCACCGTGCTTTCCTGGAGACCCTGTCACCCTGCTGGAGTCACCCAGTCACAGGTGGACACAGCAGGGAAGGAGCAAAGCAATCCTCATCCTTACCAGCTGTAAGGGCACGTGTCACCTCAGGACTGTACAAATCCCCACAGTCCAGTTCCTTGGACACCCTTGCCAAAATTCCATCACTGCCTTGCATCCACGAATGTGTGCAGCCCTCCCACCTCCCTTTCATTCTGGACTCTCCTCAGCCCCAAAAGCTGCACTGAAATGTACCAGGGGTGAAAGAATTTTTGGATTAAATTGGTGCCACGTGTACAAGTCGCAGCTGTCTCATTATGGATGTGATGCACAGCAGACTCTCCTGAATATCAAACTGATGGGATGAATTTGCCCTCTGCATGTGGCAGCTCAGGTACCAGAGAGCATCTCAAGTGGCACTCGGTACCTGTGTAAGGACAACTGAGTCACCCCTGCTCCTGTCACTGGTGTTTAACAGGAAGTTCACGTGGGGACAGCTGCAGGTGCCCTCACTTCCCACAAACTGGAGCTGCCTGCAAAGTGAGGTGAATCCTACCCTGAGCACCAGGGAGAGAAATCATAGAATCCTTTAATGGTTTGGGTGGGAGGGGCCTTAAAAACCATTCTATTCCACCCCCTGCCATGGGCAGGGACACCTTCCATTGTCCCAGGTTGCTCCAAGCCCGGTCGAGCCTGGCCTGGAACACCTCCAGGGATCCAGGGGCAGCCACAGCTTCTCTGGGAAGGTACTCATAAAGTGAGTCAGATACTCACAGAGGGAGAAATTTCACCTTACTCAGTTGTGCATCCCGGAACACTGGCAGGGAGTTTTATTTTTCCAGGAATGGTATTACAGCTGCAGTAACTCCCACATCTGGGGGGAAAAAAAAATCCAAGCACGAAATATGAAGCTCGGCCACTAGGGTGCTTCTACCTTTTCCAGGAAAAAGGTGATGCATTCGGATCTGCATCTTCCAGGGGGTGGAATCTAGCAAAAGACCACCCTGTCTCCATGCTGACAGTCCCTTCCTCCTCTGTGAGACCTGTGTGGGGTCTTCCCTCAATGCCTAAAGAGAGGGAAGTTAAAACCCCACATCATGGGACAGAGGAGAAATCAGGCAACTGGACTGAGGCACCACTGGAATAATCCCTGTGATTACCTGTAGGAGTCATATGGAGATGTATTAATGATGATAATCCCAAGAAGCCCAGCAATTTAAGAAGGCTGGAGTAGGACTTTTTACAAGATCATGCAGTGACAGGACGAGGGAGAATTACTTTAAGCTGCCAGAAGGCAGGGATGGATGGGATATTGGGAAGGAATTGTTCCCTGGGAGGGTGGGGAGGCCCTGGCACAGGGTGCCCACAGAAGCTGTGGCTGCCCCTGGATCCCTGGAAGTGTCCAAGGCCAGGTTGGATGGGGCTTGGAGCAACCTGGGATAGTGGAAGGGGTCCCTGCCCATGGCAAGGGGTGGCACTGGATGGTCTTGAGGGTTCTTTAAAACCCAAACCATTCCATAATTCTACGAGCTTGGAAGAACTCAACACACCAAGCATGAACAAGTAATGACAGATTGTATCCCAACCCTTCAGAAACAGACTCAACTGAGAGACAGACTGAGACAGTGAAATGGGTTAAGTGGATTACAGAAAAAATTTAAAAGATCAAAAAAGAGAGGATGAGAAGACAGCAAAATTGATATGGAGGGAAGTGCTCCACCAGCAGAGACAGCAGCGTGAATAGATCAGGTGTGCCAGGAATAAATGAAACTACCACATCATCATCCAGTGCCTCTCTCTACCCTGAAAAACGGTTTCTGCCTGTCTTTTCTTGTCCAGGCAAGTTTTAAACCTCCTGAGGTTGGGTTTAAAGAGTGTGATGTGTGTTTTCTTGCCTTATTCATACCTGCAGTTCTTCAGTGAACTGCAGAAATAAACACAGGTGGACAAAGACCAGGAATTCTGCAGCAGAAAAGATGGGAGGAATGAGCAGTGCAAAGGGAGGAAGCAGCAATGCAAAAAGGCAGCTGGGAATAGCTGGGGATCAGCTGTAAGAGGAAGGCTTCAGTTTGATATATGGTGCCAGAGACATTATTAATGATTTGCTGGTTTTTACCTTTAAAAACTTGGGGTGGATTATTTATTATGTCACCACGGAGCTCATATGATCTATGAAAGGGACGATAATATGTATCTGTTCCTGGCCCCTCAGATTCACTGCGATTTTACAGCCTTTAATTAGGATTTAATGCTGCACTCCTGACACAGAGGAAGAGTTTGTGGTGTACTTGAAGAAAAGACAAACACTTCCCCCCTTACTTAAAATATCTCATTTGACCACGAATGAACAGCTCTGCTGAGAGTCATCACAGCATTTTCACAGGTCAAAGGATTTATTTTCCTCTGAAAATAAAGAATAACCCAGGGAAACCCAGTTGGACTAGAAATGCAGCTAAAGCCTTGACTTTGGTGTCATTCCATGAAGTTAGCCTGGAAAGCAGTGGGCATCAGCTGTGTTCTGAGTGGGAATCTCTGCAATATGGTTGGTTTCAGAATCATCATTTGAGGTGGGGGAGAGGCAGGAGCTGCATCTCCAACTCAGCCAGCACCCTCACTTGCCATGCACAGGCAGAGCTGCAGATAACCCACAGTTATTGGTGTCCTCAGCACCCTCTTGGTGTTTTCCCCTGGAAATCCTTCTCTTCTCTATTCTCTTCTCTTCTCTTCTCTTCTCTTCTCTTCTCTTCTCTTCT
>VZRO01003404.1:228454-278482 GCA_013397915.1 Daphoenositta chrysoptera | reverse complement strand
TCTCCTCTCCTCTCCTCTCCTCTCCTCTCTTCTCTTGACTGCAACCATGATCTGGTCCCCAAACAGGTGACAATGGCCTTTCAGAAGCCCAAACCCCTCTTGGCCCCTGTCTCCTGTCCTCCAACATCAAGACTGTGCTCACACCTCCAACATCAAGACTGTGCAGACCACGGGCATCCCCTCTGAGGATCCAAGGGGATTGTACTGGGCACGGCATAACCTGGGGGCGAGTCAGCCCAAAATGACAAAGGGAAGAGAGGAAAGGTGATGGGTGGCAAGAACTGGGGTGAGTGAAGTGTCAGAGAAGAGCAGCTCCGTGCGGGCACGCCCAAGGCAGAGCTGCTCTTGGTGAAGGGCAGTGCAGAGGAGGTGGGCGTGAAGTGCTCCTCCCACAGCTCCTCACTCCAGCTCTGACTGGCACTGGGATCTGGGGTGGTTTTTTGAAGCTTTCTGATTGAGAAAAACAGATTTTCTGGCTCCCTTGGTTCTCTGCACTCACTGAGAAACCCCGTAACCACTGCACCAGGCTGAAATTGTCCTTTGGGGAGGAGAGGGGTCCAAATTTGCAGGTTGAATGTAGCCATGGCACTGAGGAAATGGAGAGCCCAGAGGTTGTTTTATTATGGTCCTGTCCTCCTCCATGAGCAGAGAGTCTATTCCTGGTGATTAGGAGAAGGACAATAATAAAACAATCAGAATAAATGTTCTGAATAGTGGGAAAATGCACTTTTAACCTGCTCCTGGCCTGATTCTTCCCCTCCTCAATGCCTCACTCAGTGCTTTTGTTGGTTGATAGCTTCAATGTGGGACTGAGGATGTGGGTTTTCATTCAATGAATACCAAGGGCACTTGGAAGGGGCATTTTCCTGCCCAGGGGCACCCAGGCTCCTTAATTTCAAATCTGGGATTTGGGTGGGTGGGAACTGGGTGCTGGGGAGGTCAGGAGGTGACTTATCTGTGGCTGTCTCATGGTGATGATGGCAAGTTTCTAACACAGGTAGAATCAAAAAATCCTCGAAGGGTTTGGGTTGGAAAGGACTTTAAAGCTCTTCTCATTCCACCCCCCATGGGCAGGGACACCTTCCACCATCCCAGGTTGCTCCAAGCCCTGTCCAACCTGGTCTTGAACACTTCCAGGTGTGAAAGACCACTGTTTTCTTGTGTGATTTTATAGATTTAGCCCTCAGGACATGGTTTGTTCTCATCAATCCCGCACCAGGGGGATGTGACCTGCAAATCCTCACCCTGGACTATCCCAGGATGATGCTATGAAGAAAGAGGAAAAGGGATGGCCTAGGTGTCCTGGACTCATCCACAGTGATCTTTTAGCAAGAAAGTGGAGCTGCAGACAGCAAAATGTGAGGAATAAGGCGCAGGACAGAGCTGACATGAGCTGTGGGATGAGCAGAGCCACCAATAATTCAAGATGGTCATTATTATATTCATTAAAATGCAAGGAGACATTGAGGAATTGTGGATTTGATGTGACTTGCCCAAACAACTCCAGGCACAACCCAATTCCTGTCTTCCAAGCTGAGTTCCCACCATTTCTGCGAGCAGAGCCTGATATCAGCACAAAAACCCAGCTGATGCCAGTCAGGAAAAAAAATTAAGAACGGAGCATCTGGAAAATCCAGTGGTCCTTGAGCAAAGCAAGAGGTCTCCATATACCCTGGTGGTAAGACTTTAACCAAAGCTGATGTTAAAACAGAACTGAAACTTGGTCCCAGCTTAATTTAAAGCAAACATTCACCATTTAAACATGTTTCAGTTATTATAATTTATCACATAAACGAGCAGCAGCCTGAATTAACTTTAGGTTGAACCATTTACCCAAGCTGAGAGACTCTGAGGCTCATTTTTCAGTTTCAGTCTTGCTGGGGATGATATAAAGCTCCCCATAACCTCTGTGGCCTGGAAGAAGCCCTGCTCAGTCAATACCCCCTCAGCATGACAGGTCCCAAATCCCACTGCAAGCCGTGATGGATTGTCCCGGGGTGAGATTTCATACATCTCCTGCTTTCAGAGGGGAGCTGACACGAATAATTGGTGTCACTTTTGCTGGGACCGTGCCAAATGCTGACAAAACAGTTCCTAATCAGAAGTGCTGGGATTTGTGAGCTGGGCAGCAGGGAGCTGTCATCGTGGCAGCGAGCTCGAGGGGTCTCAGCTGGCCGGGACAGAGTGGCCTTTTGGCTGGTGCAAGAGCTCGGTGCTGTGACAAGGGTTGGTGGCACCGGCTTGGCCAGAGATCTGCAGCCATGGAAACTCAGCTGAAGTCTCACCCTGAAGTCCTGGAGAGATCAGGAGTTCAGAAGAAAGGGCATCAGCCCCTTATTCTGAAAATCAGCCCTTAATGCTCACTTGGAAGGCCCCCCGAATGCTGCCATGCAGGATGGGGACACGTTCTTTGGTGCCGTATGGTGCTGTATCACTGTATGTGGTTTCAGCCCTAAAAATCAGATTATTTCTACAGTCGTTCAGGAGTGACAAGGATTAGTGACTTTCTCAACATCCCAAAGGGAGTCTGGATCCAGGGCCTGACCCTGTTTTCCCACAAAACTCCTCCCTTACCACAGTCCCCACCGCTTTGTTGCAGTCACTGTCCCCCACCTGCTTTTCACTGAGAGCAGGCGGGGACCCCAACCCTGGCTCAGCCCCCAGCACCAGCAAAACATAGCAGGGATAGGGAGCTATTCCCTGGGAAACTGATCCATCCTGACAGGCTCCTGGGATAAATCAAAGTTATTTCCACTAAGCCAGGGAGGTGACATTTACCACAGGACAAGTCTCGCTGAAGATTTTCAGGCTGAGAGGGATTCACCCAGTAACAACACCAGCGTTTCCATCCTTAAGAACTCGGATTTGGAGCCACATGAATAGGGGGAGGGTCCTTTCCACGTCCCCAGGGCTTTCAAAGGCTGCTTAATTGTCCTGCTCCTCTCCCACTTTTCCTTTGCCGCATTGTTAGCGTTATCAACAATTCCCATGCTATAGCACCACGCAGGAAAATAATTCCACACCTGGCACTGGGCTCGTATCCTGTCTGCAGGGGCCACGGGGCGAACAATCGGGTCTGCAGCTCCCGTATGGCACCGAGCACGGAGCGGGGAAGGAAACCTGGGGCAGCGGCACAATTGGCGGGGAAGCATCGGCCGCGCTCCGGGGAAGAGTTTGGCCACCGTCGGATTTGCTGTTGGAGCTCCGGGCTGGGATTTAGGGACACGCGTGCGTTGGACGCCCTCTGCTGCTGATAAATGTGAGTTTATCGTGTTTTCCCTTCAAAGGAGTGATTCCAGGCCATACTCAAGGTCAGGGAATCACGGTATCAGAGAGTGATAGAAACATGGGATCATAGAATCACGGAACCATGGGATGATGGAGTCATAGAACCAAAGAATCATAGAAAGACAGAACCATGGAATCATGGAATCATAGAGCCAGGACATCACAGACTCATAGAACCATGATCTCATGGAATCATAAGAACCATGGAATCATAGAATCACCAAACCATGATATCATAGGATCATGGAACCCCAGAACCATGGAATCATAGAATAGTAGAGCCATAGAGTCACAGAATCATGGAATTATGAAATCACAGAATCACAGAACCATGGAATCATAGAATCATAGAGCCATGACATCACAGAATCACAGAACCATGAAATCATGAAATCATGGAATCATGACATTAACCATGCACAGAACCATGAAATCATGAAATCATGGAATCATAGGACCATGACATCATAGAATCATGGAACCCTAGAATCACAGAACCAGAGAATCAGAGAATCATGGAACCAAGGAATCATAGAATCATGGGATCATGGAATAACAGAATGACAGAATGGCTTGGGTTGGAAGGGACCTTAAAAATCCTCCCATTCCAACACCCTGCTATGGACTGCTCTGTTTTTATATGAGAATAAAATAATAACAAAAATATGGAATGGAAGGGCCCTCTAGGCCATGCCCTACCCCCAAAACAAAATCAGTTTTGCTTGAATTCTGATTGCTCATCTTCCTCTTAAACCTTCTTTTGAATGATATTTTTCCCTGCTCCAATCTGCTCCTCCACCAATTTAACAGCACAGCCAGTTAACTTCCAGTGCTGCATCCCAGTAGTAAAAATGCAGCCATTGGCTCTGAATTCCTCAGCAGCTCATCCAAAATTTCTCTTTTCTGATAAAAGCAGTCAGGAGGATAAGGGAAGGCTCAGGTTCAAATTTCTCATCCTAGGGGTGCTTCAGACCAACACCAGTTAATTGCACCAAGGTGTAATGGGTGCAATGGACCTTGGGACGAGCCAGGCTGGGATCAGGGGTCCTTTGCTGCACACAGGACATTTGGGCACCCCTTGGGCCGTTCAGAGCCACTGTCACTCGGGGAGCACCCGAGCAGGTGCTTTATTCGTGATTTGCTCCAACAGACACTCAAGGGACCTCAAGAGAGTAGGATTCTATTCAGGATTCTCAGCTGCTTAGGACCTCTCCTGACCCAAATTCTGTTTAGGACTCCAACGTGCTTAAGACCTCTCCTCACTCAAATTTCAACACCTTGTGCCCACCCTGCCCTGCTGTGTCCCCCCTCTGTTTTACACCCCCAGCCAGCTCACACGGGTCACTTACAGCTCCCAGACCCCACCCGTGTGGATTTGCTTTTCAGGGAAGACAGGAGGTTTCGGATCACTTTTTTTTTTCCCCCGGTGAGAAGAGGCAGACAGAATATTCCAGTAAGGAATCTGAATGAGCCCCCCAGTCCCAGGGGGAGCCAGATGCCTCCTTCAGCTCCCAGGGATGAAGGCACCTCCAAGCCGTGTCCCACGATGCTCCGTGGCCGTGACAAACCCGCTCCTGTCCCTCTCTCTCCCATGTCCCACCTGCACCCAGACGTGGCAGCGCTCCAGGCTCCCAAGCACTGATGAAAGTGCAGAGATTTACTTCTGGCGTTGGGAAATATTTCATCTCGACAAAACAACGGCCGTATTTCCTGTATCTGTACACAAAAGAAATAACAGGCAAACGTGTATCGAGTGGATTTATCTACACAGGATTTTGCCTTACAAGGAACAATGGAAACTCGAATCCACGCGGTTGCCCAACCACAGCAGAGTGGTTATATTTTTTTTTTTTTTTTTGGGAAAAATATTGTGCATGGGGGAGTTCCTTAACACAGCAAGACAGCAGGCAGCTTCCTGTTATGAAAACAGTCAACAACCTGACATTCAGCAATCTGACGTTCCCCGCACCCCAACGTGATAAACAGGGCTGATAACAATCTGCCACAATAGGTACAATAGCACCCCCCCATAAAGGAATAGGACGTGGAAAGAGCCTCAATACACAAATATCCCAAGCCATCTCTTCCAGCTTCTTTTATACAGTAGATAATCTCATCCTGCTTTCCGTATTTTCCCAACATTGATCCACTTCCCCTCAGGCAGGGGTCAAAGTGGGAGCTGGGTGTTTGACACCACTTTCTCGCAGGTCTTTGTAGTTCAGAGGCAACGCTCGGTTGAGATCTGAAAACTGTTTACTGGGTTTCCCTTCCTCCTGCCATTTATGATCCCTGCATTTCAATGCCACAGCTGCTGGACTCCTCTAGCTTGTCCCCAGAGTCACCTCCTCGACCTGAATTAAATCCCAGAAGCAAAACAAAAAATAGTGGGAACCTCTTTCCCCCTCAGTGACCTTGGTAATGGATGCTGGAGCTGCCTTTTTTCCTCCTTTATTCTCTATGGCCTCCACCACAGTGATGCTCTGAGCTTCTCTGCTAAGGCTGCAGGAGAAATATCAGATAATATTAATTTCCCACTAAGTAAGTGTTGGATTAACTTTTCCTCCATCTGAAAGTGAATGCAAAATAAAAGAGGAAGATCTTCTCCATTGCTGCTCAGCTCCTAGGTTGCCTAGAGAAGCTGTGGCTGCCCCTGGATCCCTGGAAGTGTTCAAGGCCAGGCTGGACGGGGGTTGGAGCAACCTGGGATAGTGGAAGGTGTCCCTGCCCATGGCAGGGGTTGGAATGAGATGAGCTTTCAGGTCCCTTCCAACCCAAACCATTCTGGGATTCTGTGTTTCCTATATTTATTTTGAAAGGGCTTCTGCCGTTTTCCAGCCCCTCCACAACCTCCAGTGAGGTTTAGTGGAGCATCTCCCAGTTCTCCCCCCACAGACTGCAAATCCTTTTCTACATCCTATGGGAAAATAATAAAGGCTCAGCTGCTGTGTCCTAAGAGCCTTTGGGTACCTCCCAGGCAGCAGAAACAGGAGGGACACAGCCTAATCCTCATCTTTTGCTCTCAAAGAAGGGAAAAGCTCTCCCTGGCTGGCAGGAGTCTTTGTGGAGAGGAGGATATGATCTGTAACATGGAAAATTTTGAAGCACTCCTTGGAGGCACAAATGGGTCCCTTTGGCCCTTGATTCCGCTGCTCGCTCACAAAGAATCTTCCTTTGAAGCTTCCTTTGAAACCAGCATTCCCATCCAGCACGGCTCCAGCAGGAGGTGGGAAGGAGGGTGGGCATCATCCCGTGCAAACTGGGCACAGGAAGTTTGTGTCCCATAAGCAATACCTGGCTAGATGTAGAATTTAACATTTAATACAGAATTTATTGCTTTTAAAGGTATTTGAGTTCTTTCTGCTGTGCTTTGTTGCAACAACCTATCTCAGGCTGGTCTTGCTGGTGACTTGGGGACAAGGACATCAGCACCACAGAGCCAAGAGCTTGTCCTGGTGATGCCTTAGGTTTTAACTCTTGTATCTTTCAAATCCTGTATTGCCTAATGTGTAACTCTGAAGTTTCTTGTAGCCTGCTGACTTCTGTTCTCCAGACATAACAAAACCTCTCTGGGCCTGCTCTCCAAGGACACCCAGGCTGTGCAGGCCTGAATATGTGTAACCAACATCTTGGAAGGGGGGCAGGCTGAGGGGAAATTACATCATTAGCTAAAGTTTTAATTGGCGAATTTATGCTGATATGCAAATGGACCAAACCTATAAAGGTGTGGGGAACTCGTGACTCGTGGCCCATCTTGGGTCCAGCTTGGAGCCCTTGGATCCCCAGGGTGCACCTTTGAAGGCCTTTTAAATAAATACCTGCCTTTATTCCCTTATTCCTGTCTAATCTCTGTTTCCAGGTAGCCTCTCAAGGCATAAATGGTGTTCCCAGACATCTGAGGAATCCCTATAAGATGGGGATGCACAACCTGCACCTCCCTCAAGCTCTGGTGCCTGTGCCTGACTCCCAAGGGGAGCAAGGGTTGTGGTTCCCTTTGAAAGCACAGCAGGAGGAGGCACTTGTCCAGCAGGAAACGTGCTCTGTGAGGATACTGAAGAACCTTTGTCACTTCACCACGAGGCCACAGCCTGGGGAGCCAGGCCCTGATGTCAGGGAATAATTCTTTGTAGCCAGGAGTCTCCTGGGTTATGGTTTTGCCACTCTGACATTTCTGACTGCTGGCTCAGGTCTCACTCAGTGAACAGGTAGCAGTTTTTCCCTTCATCACACGGCCCTAACTCCTGTCTGCACCATCCCATCCACAAAAAAAAGGACAAGTAGTGGTCAAACCACTTATTTTGGGGAGGTGTAGGTTAGATTTTAGGAAAAGGTTCTTCCCCCAGAGGGTGTTTGGGCACTGGAACAGCTCCCCAGGGAATGGGCACAGCCCCAAGGCTGCCAGAGCTCCAGGAGAGTTTGGACAGCGCTCTCAGGGATGCACAGGGTGGGATTGTTGGGATGTCTGTGCAGGGCCAGCAGCTGGATTTGATGGTCCTGGTGGGTCTCTTGCAACTCAGGATATTCTAATCTAGTCCAGTCTAGAAAATAGCTGTATATTCAACTGTATTACAAAGCATTAGGTGACATCTGGAAGTATTTGTGCCACCTATTAAGATCAAGCAAGAACACGCAGAAAAACCACCCTAAAAGCCAAGGAGAGAAAGGGAAATATCAATCCCATCTGGTCAGAGAAGCCCCTGCAGTGCAGCAAAGTCTCTGTGTGTGGCAGAGACTGCGAGGGAAGGAGCTGTGCTCCCTCAGGTCACGGTGACACCGTGTCTGGCACCACTTGGAAATCACAAGGACCAGCATCTTGACCCTGGGGCAGCACTTTAAAGCACCCTTAGCTAAAACCTTGGAGGGAAAGAAATGTGGAGAGCATTGAGGCAGCGAGAGCTGCTCTGGGGATCTGGGAACCAGAGCACGTTTTCCTCCTGGGGAAATGTCACTGCCATGCAAATACACTCATTAAAATGGGCTCGTGCTCATTAAAAACGGGCTGTGTCTCCACCAACCAGTGCCAGGACTCGCTCCTGGCCATGCCCCTGTGGAAGTTGCCCTCTCACCCATGGGGCAGGGGTCCCACACAGGATTCCCAGCTGGTCACTGGTCCCTGCTGATGCCCGAGCCATTCCTGGGCTCTCTGTCGCTGGGCTGGGCCAAGCCCATGTCAAGAAAGGCTCAAACAATCCAGCGGTGCGGATGAAGGAATTCCTGTCTGGGGTAATTTACTGGTGTGATGCAGCCCTCGAGCCCTCGGTGACCTCGTTTGGTCACAGTCTCTGATTTATGCCACCGTTAATTGCCATAATTCACTGTTTCCGCTGCAGGAGCAGCGAGGAGCCTCAGGCTGAAGAAGAAATGCTTGTGCTGGGTGCTGCTCAAAAGCAGAGCAGGCCATTTCTGCTCTTAAAAGGGGCTGCAAATCAAAATAACCCGTGAGAAGGAGAACCAGCACCCACAGGGCCAGGGGAAGGTGGCTGCAGTGACAGCTCACAATCCTGTGACCTCCTGAGGGGGTGGAAAAGGGATTTTAAAGCCAAAAAGGAGGCTTTTAAAGGACAGATCAGAAGGAGAATCCTGTGTGCATGCACAGGAAGGTCCTTGCTCTCACAGGGCACAGTGTATTTGTCAGAGAGCACCCAGGAGGGTGCAAAACCTTCCCAGGCCACTCAGGGATTGGGTCATATCCTCATTTCACAGGTGCAAAATGAGCCCAGAGCAAACATTCTGGTGCACGAGTGGCTCATGTGTTGCACTTGGGTTGTTTGCAAACCCTTCAGCTTTTCTGTGCTGTGTACCTGGGAGATGTTGAGCTGAGCAGCTGTGTTTGACCAGCAAACTGCCCAGTGCCCCCTGGTCCCTCATCACTGCCTCAAATGGCCTCAGGACCAGCCCCAAAAGTTGCTCTTTCAGCAGCCAAAGGGACTTTCCCTCTCCCTTTCCATTAGAAATGGGAAAACTTCCTGCAGGTTCTGTATGCACCAAGGTGGCCACAGCATCATTAATTGGTGAGTAATGCTGGTTTAGGAGGAATTATATTAGTTTTTTCCATTTTTTCTTCATAGCTGAGCTCCATGAAGAGCCTCACTCACCTCCTTTGCTCCTCGTTCCTTGAGAGGCGTTTTTGTTAACACAGAGCAGGCAGGATTTGCCCTTGTGCCCCGTCCAAGAAAAAGAGAGAAAAATAACCCCAAACAATTGCAAAGCTTTCATTTGAGAAATTAATCCACATGGGAGCAAGGTTAAAAATAAAGTTCTTTGGCCAGGGCCTTTATAAGCTCCAGCCATATTCTCTGGAATATAATTCATAAGCACAATATGTTTTTTTGTTGTGAATGAGTGTGAAGTACCAGAAAAGGAAAGAGGAAACCCCTAATGTAGTCCTGAATAGACCTGTGAAAAAGGATAATAAAACTTGTCCTGGATTTCCTTTAGCAGCAGGTGCTTCCTTTGGAGTTTCTATTCATTCAGACTTTGGGCAGACACAGCCTGCCAAATTTTTTTTTTTTTTTTTTTAAACTTTTTGTAAACACAGCACTCAGTTGATCTGAATGAAGGTGAATTTGTCTTCTTGGCCACTGTCAAGCTCATGGGCTCACAAGGTCAGTGGCAAAGCTTCTCCAAGCTTTTGGGGTGGGTCCCCTTCCAGACCTGACAGGTAGAAAGGGGCTACCTCAGGTCAGGAGGTTTCCTCAAAAGTCCAAGGCTGGAAGGCCCTAAATTTCCATTTTAACTAGACCATCCCACCCTTCCTGGTGAGACATCCACACTTGTCCATCCACAGCAAGGCACCAGCAGGGGAATGCAGCTCTTCAGCCTCCCAAGCCTCTTTTCTGGGGAAACAACAGAGGATATTAAGCACTGATTGATGTCTATAAAACCTTTAACCAGAGGATTAAATTGTGTCCCTTAACCACAGCAAAGGCCTGCGTTGTCCAGACCCTTTGGCTTTCAAAAGCTCCCTGGACAGCACCAGGAAAAGCCAATTTCTCCCTGTCAAACACAGCCTGGCTTCCCTCCCAAGCCCTTTTCCCATCGAGACACCTCCACAGACTCCAACATTCATGGAATCCTAGAATGGTTTGGGTAGGGAAGCTCATCTTGTTATGTACATGGACAGAAAAAGGCAGGAGGAGCTGAAAACCTGAATTCACCTTTCCTGAAATTGCTGGAACAGTTGACACTTGCATGAGGAAAATACTGAATATATTACAATATATCACAATACATTACAAATCTTCCTGTCTGCCTAAAGGAAGGGGGGATTGGAACAAGAGGATCTTTAAGGTCCCTTCCAACCCAAACCATTCTGCACAAACTGTGAGAAATGCTGGTTTTTAGGTGCCTTCAGTGAATATCTATTATTTTCTGTGGTTGCTTTGTCTTGCCAAACATCCCCACTGCCTGCTCCAAGTCACTCCTACTGAGACAAACACAAACAGCTCATCCCATTCCCTATATTTAACATTCCAAACCTGGCACAGATTTGCACCAGGCCTGGTAACAATGGCATGGAACACCTGTCAGTGACTGCATTTGCCCAGGGATTCACTCCGTTCCATGCTCTGTGTGTTTAATAATTCCTGAGAACAATGGGACAAATAAACTTTTTTTTAAATTTTTTTTTGCTCTGCTCTCACTCAAGCCAACACCACTGTCCAAATTGTACATGAGGGGCCTGCAGAGGCTGGTGGTTGTTTCCTAGATTTGAGGCCTCTTTCCCTCAAAAAAGACGTTGTCAGCAGCTCTGAGCTCAGAGAGGGCATTTTCCACTTGTATGGAAGGAAGGAAGAGGAAGAATGAGCAGGAAAGGGGCAGCGTCTGCCCCTTTCGTGCAGGGCTCTGAAGGCAAAGGATGATGAATTTGAACTTCAGGCAGGGGATGACAGACAGATCTTCTGAGGAGGGTCTGAGCAAAAGGATGAGGGATGTGTGGAGCACATGGCCAAGCTTGGAATGACGGGATTACAGGAGCCAGGGAGGTGGGAGCTGTTGGTGGTTGAGTGGAGGGAACATAGCACACAGCAGCTCTGTCCTGAAACAGTGTGGGGATGGGATGGGGAGCACGGGGAGCTGCTGGGGAGAGTCCAGAGGAGGCCACGGAGATGCTCCAAGGGCTGGAGCCCCTCTGCGCTGGAGCCAGGGTGGGAGAGCTGGGGGTGCTCACCTGGAGAAGAGAAGGATCCAGGGAGAGCTCAGAGCCCCTTCCAGGGCCTAAAGGGGCTCCAGGAGAGCTGGAGAGGGACTGGGGACAAGGGATGGAGGGACAGGACACAGGGAATGGCTTCCCACTGCCAGAGGGCAGGGTTAGATGGGATATTGGGAAGGAATTGTTCCCTGTGAGGGTGGGGAGGGGCTGGCACAGGGTGCCCAGAGAAGCTGTGGCTGGCCCCTGGATCCCTGGAGTGTTCAAGGCCAGGCTGAACAGGGCTTGGAGCAACCCGGGATAGGTGAAGGTGCCCCCGCCCATGGCAGGGGGTGGAATGGAATGATGATTCTGTATTTCTATGGCTCAATTCAGTCTCTTCATCCCAGCATAAAATTCACCTCCCCAGATCTTATGTCTCCTTCCAAACATCATTTCCCATCCCTGCACCAGCCACTATCCCCAGAGCAGGACCCCAAACTCACCAGCAAACCTCACCCTCCCATGTCCCCTTGTCCCCATGTCTCCATCACTGCCCCAATGCTGAGTCTCAGCAAACACCACCAGAACACACCCCAGGCAGAACTTACAACACAAGAGTTGTCATTTGAGGTACCTCAGCCTTCCCTGAACAGCAGAAAATCCATCCCAGAGCTGTGCTTGAGCACCTCATGCAGCACATCTGGGGACAGGTGGTGCTGGGGGACATCCCAGCCTTGGTGGACCTCCAAAACCAGCAGCCTTCCCTTAGCATGGGCTGCTAGAGGCCATTCCAGCATGGAAAACAAAGTCTTTTTAGGTCATTTAACCTATTCCCAGGGTCCAGCAAAGCTCCTTGCAGCCCAGCCTTGTTACAGATACGATTCACACAATGATATTTCAATCCCTTCCTCTGGGACACTCTTTCCAACAATGCAGATTTCTTGGCAGGAGAAGAATTCCCAGGGTCTGAGCTGAAGTTTTCCTTCGCCCTTGCAACGCATCCTCTCAAACTGCTTCAAAATGAGAATTTCCCTCCCTTTTCATCGCCCTGCTGAGGAGCCACATCACTCCCCCAGGGCAGGTGCCAAGCCCAGGGAAAGTTTGGGCTGAAAATCCAAAAATCAGATCTACAGGGATCCTAATCCAATTCAGAGAAGTCCACTGGAGAAAAAGTATGGCAGGTTCTCCACAACTCCCTGACAGAAGGGTGGAGCCAGGTGGGGGTCGGTGTCTTGTCCCAAGGAACAAGGGACAGGATGAGAAGAAACAGCTCAAGTGCATCAGGGGAGGTTTAGATTGGATATTAGGAATAATCCAGGGAAGTGTTGGAATCACCATCCATGGAGGGATTTAAAACCACGTGGATGTGGCACTTGGGGACACAGGTTCACGGTGCCCTTGGCTCTGCTGGGGAATGGTTGGACTCGATGCTCTTAAAGGACTTTTCCCACCTAGATGATTCCATGTTTTGTCTTTTTCATCATTTCCCAGCTCAGAGGTTTGGTTTTTTTTGACCAGGAAAATCCCAGTGACACAAGCCAGGACTGCCCCACGGCTTTTCTGCGTGTGCTTGGCAAAGGAGACTCCTGCCAAACAAAGAGTCTCTTGGTGGTTGACCAGATGAAATTTTGCCATGTTGGACTTCAAAAATTGGTGATTTCTGAAGCTTAAATATGCTGGAATGTTGTGTATCACAAACTCAGAATCCTGGAATCACTAAGGCTGGAAAAGCCCTCCAAGATCATCGAGTCCAACCATTCCTCCAGCAGTGCCAAGGCCACCACTGACCCATGTCCCCAAGTGCCACATCCACACGGCTTTTAAACATTTCCAGGAATGGTGATTCCACCACTTCCTCACCCTCCTTTTCACCAGAAAAGCAGTGACCACCCAGCCATGGATCTGCTCCTGGAAAGAGGGGACAGAGCTGCTGCAGGACGCCTGGTGATCCCAGCTGGATGTTCCTCTGGATGGCACCTGCAGGAAACACTGCAATGAACGTGCCAACATTTTAGCAGATGAAATGGGAAATTTTTACAGTGTCTGTGAGCAGGTGTGTGGGAGAGGGAGGAACAGAGGCATTTTCCTTGCCTGGTAGACACATTTATGTTCTGCAGGTGAAAACTGAAGTAGAAAAGTTCATTACCATTGGTTGCGTTTTCTTGCTGTACCAAATGATGGTTTGGCCACTATTTTCCTCCCTCTTGCAGCTCAGTCTCTCACAGTTTTTTATTTTGAAGAATTCTCTCCTCAGAAGTACAGGAAAATAAACTTCTTATGCCGGCAAGTAATTGTGGAAGGGATCCAGCAGACAAAGCAAAAAGTACAAATACAGCCAGATTTGTGGTGTTGCAAATAATAAATTGCAAAGAAACAGGCTTTGTATTAGAATTATTTGTTATTACCCACCACTTGAGCACCTCTGAAAACAAACCTTCTCCCCTGAGAAGGAATAACTCATCCCTTTTTATTATTTTTATTGTTTTTATTATTATTACAGTGCTCAAGACACCGTTGTGGAAGCGCCATGGTATCAGATCAGTTATCAAAGAAGAGCAGTTTTCTCTTGTATTAAGTGATGTGGAAAAATTGTGAGACGAACCCTAATGCTGCAAATTTGCAATTTAAATAGTTGAACACTGAGAAAAAACAAGCAGGAAACTGAGGCACGGGAAGGTGTTTTGCCCCAGCGTTATTTCAGTGCTTTCAGGCAGGAAACTGAGGCGATTCTGAGGATTTGGGCTGTTTGAGGTCACATAGAGAAAGTTTATGGTGAACTCAAGAGGCAAAAGCCAAGCCAGATTTCCCAGTGCTTAAATCCAGCAGTGAATCCATGTTTGCTGGAACACAGGGAGAAAACTGCTAGGAGAGTTATTTATTACTCATGTCCATCTGAATTGACCAAAGCATGAAAACATGGAATCAGGGAATGGTTTGGGTTGGAAGAGACCTTAAAGCTCATCCCACCCCCTGCCATGGGCAGGGACACCTTCCACTATCCCAGGTTGCTCCAAGCCCCGTCTAACCTGACCAGAAGAGAAGGGAATCTTCTGGTGAACACCTGGGGTACAAGATATCCCCTATTTGGGCAGCAACCCTCAGGCAGGACCCAAAAGTGTTATCCCAGCTGGTGCAGGTGGCAGGGTGGACATTCCAGGTGGGATAAGGCCCCAGGTGTGTGGGTCACTGGCTTGGCATCCACTGAATGCTCCACAGGATTTACTTCAAGCAAGGCATGAGGTGGAGATGCTGCCAGAACTTCCCAAGCCTGGAGAGGTGGTGGATGTCCCATCCCTGGAAACACTCAAGGCCAGGTTGGATGGGGCTTTGAGCAACCAGATCCGCTGGGTGACATCCCTGCCCATGGCAGGGGGCTGGACTGGATGACCTTTAAATGTCCCTTCCCACCCAAACCATTCCATGATTCTGATGCACTCCCTGGACCCTGTTCCAGGCTTTATCCCACTACAGGGCTCCTTGCACAACCCATCCTCTTCCACACACACACTCACAGATCCCAGCAAAGCCCGTGAGAAAAGGAAGCTGCCCACCAGCTTTGGGGATCTGCTCCCCACGGGCCTGGGAGGGGATGCAAATCCCTTCAGCGTTGGGTCGGGTTTGGTTTGTTAATAATTTTTTTTCCCCTCTTTTCTCTCTCTCTCCCTGGATCAGGATCCCGGGATGAGGCCAGGCATGAGAAAGTGGGGCCGTCCGTGCAGATGTTGCCCGGGGAAGCCGAGGTTCCCACACCGAGTAGGAAGCGGGGCCTCACGGAGCCGGGATGGGGACTGAGGAAGTGGCAGCAGGGCTGGTCCAGGGATGATGGGAGAGGAGAAGCCAAGCGGGGGGGCCCCGGCGTGGAGGGGGGGACATCTATTCTTGGAGAAAAAGGGGGGCCCTGGTTGGGGGGGTTTTATTGTGAGGCTTTGTTTACACCCCGAGCTGAATGAATCAAATGACCTTGTTTATTGTCGGTCTCCTGAATGGACGGCACAGGGAGAGGGGGGAGGGACGGGGAGGGGGGGATTGTATTATTGTTAATTCTGCCATTTACAACTTCTTCTTCTTCTTCTTTTTTATTTTTTTTTTCCCACCACGCATTGTTGCCATGATAAAAGAATAAAAGGTGAAACTCTATTCCTTCCTTTCCCCATCTCCGCAGTATTCTCCAAATCCCCAGGCAGGAGCCTGTTGGGATGAAAGTGCCAAACCACGGAGCCATAGATGAGATGCAGGGCCTGATCCTGCTGTTCCTGACCTCATTCCTTCCCAAAATCATTTCCCATGGGGTGAGACCTGTCCCCGGGGGGGCAAGGGGACACAACAAACATTTGCCACCACCGTTGGATGGATGCCATCTGTCCATGTGCCCCTGGACAGATGCAGCAGTGTGGCCACAGCTCTCACATACAGGGACATCATTCCCAGGAAATAACAACATCCAGGCAAAGGTTCCTTACATCCCTGCTGTTTTTGGGAGCTGAACTGAAGCCCTCCTTGAAGGACCCCCCTTTGCAGCAAAGCACCTGCTCTTGGTGCCAGCTGCGTGGAGATATTTTGGTGCAAGTCCTGATTATGGTTTATTTCACCTTTTAATTGGCCCCTAGTGATCCCCACTGCTGCTTGATAACTCCCCAGCCAAGAACTCAGCAGTTCTTGATGTATTTAACTTTGCAGAGCTATGAAGATCCAGGTTTGAGAATTAACAGGATTGCCGAGGGCATGAAATGGTCCTTTTGGTTTGAGCATCACAGCCACCCTCAGAGGGAAGGGCAGAGGATTATGTTAGCTTTGAAATGAGAGTTTTCCCTCCTTGTCACAATTTATAAAGATTTTTACATCTCTAGGATGAAGGGAAGGTGTACAATGCTTCCCAAATTCTGGCCCCTCCAGGGCTGTTCCTCTCTGTCCCTCAGGGTACCCTTGGCTCCTCATTGAAGTCAGCTCCTGCACTGGGATTTGTTGTATTCGTGGGTGACTCCCTCTATCCCTCACCTTTTTCCCTTCAGCTCAAGGCATTTTGATTCCTTCAGGATCATATTTTAATTTCTTAATGACTTTTGGATTTTATTATCACAATGCCAGAGACTCTCACTGGGCACATGTTGAAACCTCATCCTGCCTTCCTCCCCTCTCTCCCGGCAACGTGCAGATGGTGATGGAGCTTTCCTGGCTGAGAGACATCAGTGCAACAAGGACAGCATCCTAAGTAGTTTATTCAACCAATCTGCCAGGAATTCAGCACTGGAAAGCTGATTTTTCAGTGGATACAGGTGTCTCAGGTACTGCAGGGCAGCTCAAATGTCACCGGGTGCCCACATCCTGTGTGGGCAGCTGAATCACACGCCCCTGGCATAGACATCCACATCCCAGTGGGTGTTTATCCCACAGAAACCCATCCAGACAGTCAATGAAGTGACTCATCAGACCACAGGGAGGTCTCTGATTTATGGGAGGTGAATCACTGGCTGGGAATATTTGCCAGAGATCCACAGGCAGTGTAAGAGCCTGAAGACCTGATCCTGTTTCCCCAGGCTGGCTTATGGAGAAGGAGAGAGATGTGCATGAAACCCCAGAGCTGGACCTACAGGGGAGCTCAGATACATGATTTTAGGGCCTTCCTGGCCATCAAAGCTACGGATTCATTGTTATTTCAAGGAATAACAAATAATGCAGCTTTCACACACACATCCAGTAGCCCTGACCACGCTCACCACTGGTAGAGACTGGATGGTCTCATCACTGAAGTCGTTCAATCATCATGTTCTTGCTTTATATTCTGCCTTAGGAGCTTTTCCCATTATTTATTCCCCTCTCCAATCCTTGCTTGAACATGGAATTCTCACTGATTAATACCAAGGGTTATCCCAACTTCTGTGGTCAGTGCTGAGCTATAATCAAGGTTTTGGTCCTTGGCTTCCTGCATTCATGTGCTCCATTTTTTTGCCTGATATCCTTCAGATTTCCCCATGGCTGCAGGCAGGTGGATTTAATGCACAGCTCTTGGGTGTAGGACATGCTGCTGGAGGGTATGGGATGGCCATAAATCTTTAAAATTTACATCAGCATTAGAAAAGCACACTTTGGGCCAAGGTCAATAAACCCTTGGCTGAGAACAGAGGTGGGAAAAGAGAATTAAAAGCACAAAGAGGCAGAAATGAGCAAAGAAAAGCCCTGTTTGTTACCCAGAGCCGGAAGAGAGGATGGACAAGGTGTATTTTGGATGTGACACCACGAGCAGGCAGATAAATAAAAAACCTGCTTCAGTGGCCTAACCCTTTTTTCAGTAACATGTGAACTCCTCGTTTGCCAACCATCCCATCAGCTCCCAGCCTGTGCAGCCCCAGGTGGGGATGGGAATCCCCAAATTTCAGCGAAGGAAAGCATGAGGCTACAAGGGGGAGGCAGCAGCAGTGGTCCTTGGGTGAAGTGGATGGCCCAAGCAGGAGGAATTAATCACTTGTCTCACTCCATGGACAGCAAAAAACAACCATGAGGCCTCCCCAGCCTGGATACTGAACTCTTAGCAACCAATTTTTCCTCTCCAAAAGAGTCTCTTTCCTGACAAATAGATCAGCAAACAGTTTTGTAATGCCCCCTTCTCCTCTCCGTCTCCATCTCTGCACCGTTGCATCCAAATAATCCAGATCCTCCAACATTTAGGCCCTGAGCTCATTCAGACTTTCACTGAAGGACTGACCACCAAAAAGCCCTGGGATCTCTCTGATAAGAGGACAGAGAGCTGCATTTTGGCATAAGATTTGCAGGTTGATAAGCACAAAGCCATTTTGGTGAGGTTTAAAATTCACTGATGCCACATCTTGTTGTGAGGTCTTGGATAAAACTCAGGGTCATAAATTCATCTGTTATACTGAAACTTGGGATCTTGGCATCCTGTGCAGGGATTAAAACAAACCAAAACACCCCAAAAGAGGGACTTTCTGCCATCTAGGGGTTGTGCTTTTCAATTGCAATCAGGACTGAAAAAGGAGAACCGTAATTCCACCTCTCTTGAATCTGTGCACGTAAATATGTCAGTATACAAATATGAATTTACATCCTTTCAAAAAATAAGTTTCAAAATGCAACAAGTCGAGAAACTCCCTATTTTTCTGTGAATTTGCAGCGAGAAACCCCATTTATTTTCTGTTTCACTGCAACATCTCAGCATTGTTTGTGTCAGAAATGTGCTGGATAAAGCACATGAGAAAACACAGTTTATTTTCCATTTCCTGATGGGGAAGAAAGTTTATAGATAAATCCACAAAGGAGGAGGGAGAAAAGCAAGAGTTCTTTTTTTTTTTTTTTTCTCTCTATTAAACTTCCATTTGTTTAAGATAGCATCATTAGCATCACATATTTTTATGCCTAACACCCACAGGTAAGCGCAGACTAAAAAAGAATTCAACTTCTGCTTAAAAAGGCAAAAAAGTGATTTGATATTTTAAGAGTGCCCCACTCTTCACTGCTTGGGCATTGTGCTGAAGGATTTAAAATCTTAATAAGCTAATAGCAGAATAATATTTTAATATTTAATATTTCATTTCTGTGCTACACAGATGGCAAAATTATATGATGAGTTTCTTTTTTTGACAATGCCCTGGAGAGCCAGGACAAGGGGGAATGGCTTCCCACTGCCAGAGGGCAGGGCTGGATGGGATATTGGGAAGGAATTGTTGGCTGTGAGGGTGGGCAGGCCCTGGCACAGGGTGCCCAGAGAAGCTGTGGCTGCCCCTGGATCCCTGGAAGTGTCCAAGGCCAGGTTGGAGAGGGCTTGGAGCAACCTGGGATAGTGGAAGGTGTCCCTGTCCATGGCAGGGGCTGGAATGGGATGATCTTTAAGATTCCTTCCAATCCAGGCCATTCCAGTATTCCATGATTCCATAAAAATCCACCATGCTCAGTTTATGACTGGTCCCAGTTTCCCCAATTCCATCTCATGTTGCTCAAACTTTGGCCTCTCACCTGGCTGATAAAAGACCCAAAACTAGGAAAGCACAAGAAAAAACTTGTCTAATTTTCATTACATTTCATTTCTCCACCAAAGTGGCAACTGAAGGAAGAAGTGCCTGGAGTCGGATCCAAACTGGGGCTGTTTGGCCAAATTTTATGTCTCCAGACTCTGCAGTTGGACAACATCCAGGGGAGAATTGTAAGAGATGATAGGGATAAAACAATCTTTTCCTGGTAGCTGAGCCATGGGAGCACCCCTAGCCTGGAGTCAGACTCAGCTGATGAAATCCTTGGGTTTAATGTTGTAGGACACCAATCCTGAACCAGGGTTTTCCAAGAGTCATTTGGATTGAGGGCACCCATATGGGGAAGGGAGAGCTTTTAAAAGCCTGGAGATGGCCAGACTGGGCTTTGTGAGGTTGCCACCACTGCTGGCACCATTGTTTGCTGACAGAATGCACCTACAGGTGGCACGTCTGGGATTCCTACAACCCTGCCTGGGCTCTGGATCAGGTCGGACCAGGAGGTGCCTTTGCTTCCCCTTCACTCCTGCATTTACTTTGGGATTTGTCAGAATTCTTCGAAAATTGTATTAGAAATATCTACAGCCCCTCACTGCCAGAAGGACATTGAGGGGCTGGAGCGTGTCCAGGGCAGGGAACGGAGCTGGGAAGGGGCTGGAGCCCCAGGAGAGGCTGAGGGAGCTGGGAAAGGGGCTCAGGCTGGAGAAAAGGAGGCTCAGGGGGGCCCTTGTGGCTCTGCACAACTCCCTGACAGGAGGGGGCAGCCGGGGGGGCCGGGCTCTGCTCCCAGGGAACAGGGACAGGACAAGAGGAACGGCTTCAAATTGTGCCAGGGGAGGTTTAGGTTGGACATCAGCAGGAATTTCTCCATGGAAAGGGTGCTCGGGCATTGGCAGGGGCTGCCCAGGGAGGTTTGGAGCCCCCATCCCTGGAGGTGTCCAAGGAATGTCTGGATGTGGCACTCAGAGCTCTGGGCTGGTGACAAGGTGGGGATCGGTTACAGGATGGACTCGATGATCCTGGAGCTCTTTCCCAGTCTAAATTATTCTGGGATTCTTTTATTTGTCTCCTACCCTTTTATCCTTGCAAAGAGTCATTTATAAGGTGCAAAACAGCTCCCACAGTGAATCCCACCAACAGCCCATGGATTTGTGCCCTGGATCATACCCAGGGTGAAGGGGATGTTCCTCTCACCAGACTGTGGCAGGTGACACGAAGAGGTAGGAAGGCTGGGATTCTGCTTGGATCGTGCCTGGGTATTTCAGGATGCTTTTTTCAAAATGCAAAAGCTTCAGTTTAACCAACAGGAAAAATCCTCAGCCTCTCCAACACGCTCCCAAGATGGGATGCCTCCTTTCCACCCGTTTCTAATTGGGATTTCTCCTGCTGAAATCATCAGAGGCTCATTATGCAGCGAAGCAGAAACCGATTTGCCTTTATTAGGGAAGAGTTCTGCGTGTCTCCATGAGATCACAGTGGGATGGCACCATTCCCTTCCCTCTTTTGTATTGTTAGCCTGTAATTGTGCAGGGGATTGCTCTGGAATCCTGGCAGCCAAGCAGGTGTGGGTGGCATTGAGAAGTTTGGGATGCAGCCCCTTCCCAAACCGACTGGCAGAGGGTTGACCCAAACCCTTTTCAGCAGTGACTCAGAGTGCCCCGAAACACAGTGGGGGAAACTGAAGAGCAAAATGCATCTTTTAAAGCCATTGGAGGATTTTAATAATGACTTCATGACTCCAGCGAGCCTGCCAGGCTGTAGGAGGGTGTTTGGGATGGCTGTAGAGCAGGAATCACTGGCAGCAGAGCTGGGAAAGGAGCAGGGTTGGGAGGAGGGAGCTCTGCACTGGTAAATCAAATAGGGCTGATTGGGCACAGGATTTTCCCACCCACACGGAGCAGAGATGGCTGAAACCAACCCAAACACCAACCAAAACACAGGCCAGGGCCCTTTGCCAGGAGGCAGTTTGGAACAGCCAGCTTGGATCTGCCACCCTGACGCAGAGGATGTGACCATATGGGCCAGGCAGGACAGGGCCAGCTGGTTTTGGGGGTGGAAAAGAGGTCTGGGTATCATTTAGGTTATGGGAGACACAAAATGACAAGCTCTGTGTGCTTATGAAAGGACCAACCTGCAACGGTGGTTTTTAAATGAATCCTAGGAGGTGCGTGAGTCTGGGATTTAAAATATCAGGAAAATGGGATTTGGAAAAATACCAGGGTCCAGTGTAAAGGCAAAAGTCCTACGGGGCAAGAAAGGCAGTTTAATAAGTGAAGCAAAGCTGTGTGTGCAAGCAAAGAGGAATAAGAATCATGGACTCACAGAATGGATTGGGTTGGAAGGGACCTTAAAACTTGTCCCATCTCACCCCCTGCCAGGGGCAGGAGCACCTTCTACCAGCCCAGGTTGCTCCAAGCCCCATCCAACGTGGCCTTTGTCTTCAGATGCTCCAGGTGACAGGCACTGAGAAGGAGCTGGGTGACAGGTCTGGGATCATCCCCTTGAATCACAGAATCATGGAATATTTGGGGTTGGAAGGGACCTCAAAGCTCATCCCATGGGCAGGGACACCTTCCACCGGGAGGACGAGTGAAGGTTGGATTTCTCCAGCAGCAGCTACCTGTGACCATGGACTGCTGCTCTTCCCACCTTCCTTCTCTGTGCTTGGAGCTCTCCCCACCTCTTACCTCCACCAGCTCTTGCTGCCAAATTTGCACAAACATCATCATCTTCGACTCTTCCAGCTCCCTGCTCCAGCTGGCGTGCAAAAGGGAACCACGTGGGTATACAAAGCCCTTAATCTCTGCAGAACTAAGCCAAAATTACTTTGATGTATTGGCTTTTAAATTGCTGCCTTCAGTGCTCACGGGAGCTTTTCTTCTTATCTCCTCAGCAAAACGTGCAAGCAGCTCCTGACCACCTCTTTTCTCTGCTTGAGTACTCATATCCTCCTATTTTTTTCCCCCCCTGAATCCTCTTACAGATGTTTTCCCAGGTCTCTAAGAATTTCCATATCCTGTTTATTTGCTGCTAAAGGTGTAGTGCTGCAAACAAAATCTGTCTCTGGAAAGAAGGGAGGGGCAATAAGAAATGAGCAGTAAATTAAGACAAAAAGTGAACTTTTGCCAGCTACAGAAAGAAGCAGAAATGTTGAGGTCCTTCAGTCTGGAAATGTTTCACTTTGGTGTTCTAAACCCACAAGAGAAGCTGTGGCTGCCCCTGGATCCCTGGAAGTGTCCCAGGCCAGGTTGGATGGGGCTTGGAGCACCCTGGGATAGTGGAAGGTGCCCCTGCCCATGGCAGGGGGTGGAATTAGATGATTTTTAAGATCCCTTCCAACCCAAACCATTTTGGGATCCAATAAATACAGAATACAACAACATAATAAACATTTACACCACTGTTATAAAGCTTTAAAAATTGATGTGTCCCATTGAACTGCTGCCTTTTGATTTTGAGTGACTCCAACATTTTCCCATTAAATCCACAATCAAAATGCTCCGTGAAAACACAAATACCCTCAGAAAAAAAACACAGCACCAAGATGTTTTCATCAGACCTAATTGCAGCCTAGAAATGTTAAACAAACGTGTCCTTTCTCAGCCTAATTATTGAACAGTGGAAGTAGCAGCAAAGATGAATTCACTGTACTGAGTTTTATCATGTTTTGAATAAGGAGGGAAAGGTTTTTCCTGCTTATTTCTCTGCTGGTCTGAACTCACAGAAGTGATGTTTCCACACAGCAAAGTGAGCCCCTTTCCTGCTCTCAACTTACAAGCAGGGAAACTGAGGCACCGAGCACAAACTTACCCCCCAAGCCATTGAATAAATAAAGAGCAGCATGAATCCAAACCCAGAGCAGCAGTGCCCTGCCTTCATTTAGCACAGACCACGATCCATTTGCAAATGCTTCTGATGGAAAAGACCTACTGGGTCATTTTGCAGGCCCCTGTAAGCCCAGGCTTTTCCCCTGCCATGTGCTGGAGACAAAAGTGCTTTATACAACCCCTACATTAAAATAATTTAAGCAGGAGGACTTCTCTCATTTCCTCTGGGGGAAACAATTCTGCAGCTGAAGAGATTGCAACATTAGGAAATATTTCCTGATGTCCACGGCTTCCAGAATCTGTTAATATATTATTAATAGAAAGGAAAATAAATATAGGTATTAATGCCAGCAGACACTGTCTGCTACTAATAGCTGTTAAAGTAATATATTCCCCTTGTTTTTAGCTCTTATTAGTCTTTTTGCAAAGGGTTACAAGACCCTTATGCATCCATTAGCCAGTCAGCCATGTGAAATTAATGTGGAGCAATTTTCATAAGCATTACTCAGAACTAATAATAATTAAGCATTATTTTCTGCTCAGATAACACAGAAAATAAAGCCTGACTTTTATGCCAAGATGGGTTTGCATTAGCTTAAGGTAGATGAATTAATTCTCATTTACAAGGCTTCTCTGCCAGCTAGCCAGAAAATATCAAGGTAATTAAAACCAATTTGTGAGGTTCTGTCCCATTGCACATTCACTGGGTTTTATCACCGCTGCAAATTGCAGGTGCTTTTATGCAAAGGTGGGACACGGAGGGGACTTTGCTGCCTCTCTCCTTCCCCATCACCTCCAAGAGAAGTTAAAGCTCCTTGTGAAAACCAGAACACATTCCCAACGCTGGGGATCAATAAAGGACCATGTGTTAGGATGAAGGACCAGCTCAGCCCCAGCTGGGCTCAGATGTGGAGCTCTCAGCAACGCAGGAAAAAACACCTCTAACAGAGAGGGAAAATTCTCTTTCCTTTTGCTTTGCCATTGACTTGCACGGGATTCATTTTGATTAATTATTAGACTGAGGGGTTTCCATAAGCAGCGTTTTCTGGACAGCTGCGAAACATTTCACAGAATCCTAAAATTATTTGGGTTGGAAGGGATCTTAAAAATCATCCAGTCCCAACCCCTGCCATGGGCAGGGACCTTCCACTACCCCAGAGTGCTCCAAGCCCCGTCCCTGGTCTGGGACACTTCCAGGGATCCAGGGGCAGCCACAGCTTCTCTGTGCTCAGTGGTTCTGTCCCAGAGGTTTGACAGCACCTGAGCAGGGGCTGAGCTCTCTGAAGGTGCTCTTAGTACAAATAAAACTAGTTAAAATTAGACTAAAATAAATTAATCCAGCTAATAATTAGCTGTAAGATAAACTAACCCAGAGCCATCCTACAACAACGATGATAATGAGCCAGTGAACATCTTCCTCTGGGTTTCAACTTTCCACTTTTTCAAATTTCCACCCTCAAGTGCCACATCTTCCCTTGGCATCTGAGTTTGCAAACAACTGAGCCTGATGTGACCCAGCAGTGTGGAAAATCCATGTTTTCCAGAGGATTATGGCCCTTCTTGCCCAAGTCCTGCCTCCTTCATTTCATTTCTCCACCCTCTGAATCATTTCCTGTCTCATTGTGACATCTCCTGTTGGTGCCCGTGCCCACATCAGTGACAAGGATCACGTTGGTCTCAGAAAGAAACATAAGGTAGCAGTTCTGACTTTTATTTTCAAAAATCTTCTCTCAGGGTAATTTAATTGCCATTAAAGAGATGAATAAAAGAAGACATTACTCCAGAAACACCGTCTGTGTCCCAGCCCTGGAACGAACAACCCTGAGATGTCACCCACTGTCCACACCCTCAGTGAAGAAAGGTTTTCCCCTTATGGCTGTTTCCATCTCGATCCAGCCCTGGTAGTTGTAAACAGGTGTTAAAATCCTGAGGTTTGGGTTTCCTCCAGCGATGATGCCGACCTGGAACCACTTCATGGTGTCCCAGTAGCTGCAGAGCAGAGGTCCCCCGCTGTCCACCTGTGGCAGAAGGAGGAATGGTACAGCTGGCTCAGACCTCAGGTCCCTCAGAGCATTTGCTTCACACAGGCTGAGTGGGAAAATCAATCTCTGTCTCAGGTTCGTGAGGATTTGGGGAGAAAATAAAAAAAAACAAGGGAATTTGGATTCAAACTTTCGCCTCTCAGCCCTGAGGTCCTGCAGAATAAAGAGGCACAGAAGGCAAGAGGAGGAGATCAGTCCCAAGCTCTGGCTCAGTGCACTGCCCTGTCATTCCCAGCCTTTTCCACACGCTCCCGTGGTCCCAGGAGGATGCCTGAGACCTGTCAGCAGGAGACAACATCCCGGAGAGAAAAGGGACATTTGCTGTGACTGCTCACTCAGTGCTTGCCTCCTCTGCAAAGCTGCTGCGTGGAGGTGCTGGGTACCTGCCACTGTGGATTTTGGGGGCTGGCAGCCAGAAACTGGGCAGGGGATGAACAATAATCCTGACAAATCCTTCTGGAAGCCACAGTCACTTCCCTGAAAACTTCCCTGCTGCTGTAAGGACAACCACCACTCATCCAGCATGGGCAAGGCTTCAAATGCAGGTTGGAGCCACCTCAAAAAGAGGAATATTCTCCTGTTGGCTGCTGTAGCTGCAACACCAAGGGCACATCCAGCTCTGGAAGCTCTGGAATCTCTGGACACAAGCCCAGGGAGAAGAGAAAGCAGCACGAAATCCACCCAAGGCAGGTGCAGCACTTTTCTGAGGGAAGGCTGGGAGAGCTGGGGGTGCTCACCTGGAGAAGAAAAAGCTCCAGGGAGACCTCAGAGCCCCTTCCAGGGCCTAAAGGGGCTCCAGGAGAGCTGGAGAGGGACTGGGGACAAGGGATGGAGGGACAGGACACAGGGAATGGCTTCCCACTGCCAGAGGGCAGGGATGGATGGGATATTGGGAAGGAATTCCTGGCTGTGAGGGTGGGGAGGCCCTGGCACAGGGTGCCCAGAGAAGCTGTGGCTGCCCCCAGATCCCTGGAAGTGTCCAAGGCCAGGATGGGCCTGGATAGTGGAAGGTGTCCCTGCCCAAGGCATGGGGTGGAATTAAAGGATTTTTTAGATCCTTCCAAGCCAAACCAGTCTGGGATTCCATGACATCCCCAGTGCTGTGCAGCCCCTGCTATAAATAAGTTTCCTTCCACAGTGGGTTTGAATCTTTTTTCCACCCTTTCTCCAGCACTTGTGGTAAACAAATTCAATACAAACCCACTTCCAAAGACAGCAAACTTTACTGGGAAATGTTGTCCTTCCCTGTTTGCACACTACTTTGGGAAACATCTTTGTCATTAATGGATTAAACCTCTTCTGCCAGCAGCTACCCTGAGCTAACACACATTAATTAACGAGCAAGGAAGGGGCTGAAGTTCCCTGTGCAGCTCATCAGCCCTCGCTGAAGTTTATGGCTGAATTCCCACCCCAGTAGCTGGAGGGCCCTGATCATTAATATTCTTATCTTTTTTTTTTTTCCCCTTTTTTTTCCAGTTCAGTATTCAGTCAGGAGGTAAAAATTAAGATAAATGCAGAGCAAATGTTCATAGAATCACAGAATACACTGAGCTGGAAGGGACCAACAAAAATCAGAGATTTACAAACTTATTTAGGCTGGAACAGACCTTTCAGATTGTTGAATCCAAACATAAAACCAACACTTTGTTGTTATTGTAGCCACGTCCTCGCACCTCAACCAGTGCTGCTGGACCCTTTTCACCCTCAGCATCTAAAGATGTTTCCCCACCCCATTTCAGCCGGGAATTCCCGTGAAAACCACAGAGGTGCCCTTGCAGCGCCCTTGGCGGTGGCGTCTGCGGGGATGAACGAGCATCCACGCACGATCCCACCACCGGGAATTCCACTGCGGATCCCCCCGGGGCAGGAACGAGCCGAACCCATCATCCTGGCGGCCAAGGGAAAGCGCTGGGAGCCTCCCCCGCGGGGAAAAACGAGCGGAGTCAGGAGAGCGGGAGCCGGGGATGCTCCGTGCCGGCTTTTCCCAGCAGCAAAAGGAGATTTTCAGCACCGGCCGAGCCCTTGCACAGATCGGTTTCAGCCTCCAATTTGGGGGCTGTTGACACTTGTAAAGGATCCTCCTCGCCGGGGCGTCGGGACACCGCAGAATTCCTGATGCCCTGTGATGGTACCCGGGGGAAATTGTCTTTATCGCGTTTCGCAGCCGGGAAAGCCGCGGCAGGAGAGGGATGCGATTGGCAGAGGCAGCGGTCCCTGTTTAAACTCTGCCTCTCGCGGTTTTCCTCTCAGATCAGCTCTGCTCTTCCCCTCCTTTCCTTTTCACCACGTCCATTCGGCTCCCTGCCTGGTTGGTGGGGAAAAGGGGATGTGCCCGCAGGGATTGGGGGATCAGTGATTTGAAATTTGGGCAGAGAGGGAGTTCAGGAATGCTGACAGCCCAGGCAGCAGCTGCAAATCCGTTTCCATAATCCACAATCCCAAATTTTGCTTCAGATCCCTTCCCACACGGGCTGAGCTGCACTGCTTCCTGGGTGCTACCTCTCACAATCCATTTCTCTTAATTTCAGCTATTTAACACGAGGATTTTATCCCTAAATGGGCCGAATCAGCCTCTCTGTGTGATAATCTCGCTCACATAATTACAGCAGCAGCCCGGATGAATCAGGAGCCTGGTTTTTATAGGGCTAAAGATGGAGAAAATGAACTCAGTCCTTGGACACTTCTGAATATCTTTGTATCCACCTTAAGCTCTCAGGAACGCCGGCCCAAGGTTTTCCATCTTTGTGTAGGAGAGGGTGTGGGAGGAGCGAGTTTTTGAGTGCTGGGACAATTATCTCAGCTCTGCGATGCTTCCAGTATTGCTAATTTAATGAACGCTCAGGTTAACGACTCGGAGGATCGAAGAATTATTAAATGCTGCTTTTTCAGGCTCCTGTGCCTGGTGGTGAAACACTCCTGGTCAGCAACACGCACCAGACACCTGCTCCTGCTCTTCCCCCTAAGTGCCAAGTTTCTGGATAGACAAAAATCACCTAAAAATAGCAGCTTTGCTTCTGTTTCATGTTTCTTGTCATCTCGAAGATGAGTGAAAAGCAAGCGCAACAAATCAGATCTGGTGCTGAATCCCTGCCTTAAACATGTTAATCCTCCCATTAGGAGAGGTGAAAGCAATGATACATTCACTGATAAATAGCTGTGGGTTGCATAAAATCTGTCACTGACTAACAAGGTGCTTTGTTCACTGAAGCTGACCAAAAATTTCATCTTTGCGGCCAAAACCTTTTTTTTTTTTTTTTTTTGAGCACCAGGATCCTTTCTGCTGCCTTCAGTGGGCTTTGGATCAAAAGTGTAATCTCTCTTTCACATTTGTATTCGTGTCTGCAGCACAGTCATTGATCAGAACAAACACCTTCAACCACATAAATCTTCCGAGGTGGGGGAAGCTCTGGGGGTGGGAGAACAACTCATCTGCTCCTCATTAGGGGGATGCACAATCCCTGCAAGTCATTGCTGGTTTCATTTTCACGTTGGTGAGCTCTGTGCAAATTGGAGACGAGCAGCACGGGAATAACAACACCGGGAATACCAACAGCGCCCACCAGAGCTGCCCTGGCCGCTGGAGGCAAAGGTTTTGGCAAACATCATTTGCCCAGTTGTTTCCAGCTGTCTTTAAAGTGGGAGGAAGGAGGTTGTGACCATGATAATGTGCAGGTGTCAGAAATGCACCAGGTGACACAGGGAACCTGGACTCCTCTCACACAAACCCTTTGAGAACCTTCAGCTCCTCTGTCCCTCCTTCCCCTGGCTGGAAAAAGGGAGGAGACAGCCCAAATCCGCCGGCTGTGACGTCAGCAGGGCCATGGTGACGGAGGTGGCACAGACAGTGCCGATGGTGCTGGCCAAGCCCCTGTGGGCCAGACTCCTGTCTCTGGCTGTCATCTGCAGCAAGTGCTGGGGAGGAGAACGAGGAACAGCACAAGGATTTACAGAGTTGTGTTTACATCCCAGTGGTTAATGGCCTCAGAGAGATCTCCATCCAGGAAATGACCTAATTGCTTTTTGAATCCATTTATCCCTGAGGATAAATACCCACAACATCCTGGTCAGCGATTCCCATGGTTTAATTATCCGATGGATGAAAAAACACTTCCTTCTCTTTGTCGTAGATCTGGTGCCTGGTGAGGCTGTCCAACACCCCTCCTCCATGTGTTTGGAGCAGCAGTGACACCAGGACAGCTCTGACTCCTCTCTGTGCTGCCCATGAGGTCGGAAATGTGTCACACCCCCATCAGACATCTCTGCTACGAGTATCAGAGTCTTGCTCTGCTGTTCCCTGTGCTGCCAGGAGCTCTTCCATGCCCCTGTTCATCCGTCCTGTTCCATTTTCCTCCTTTTCTAAAATTGCCACTCCTTCCTCAGCTGGGCTGGACGGGAATCACACACAGGGAGGCTCCCAGGAGTTGTGCCCTGGCACAAGACGTTTGCTTTGCCACTTATTGCTCTCCTAATAATTCCTAATGCTCTCGTTGCCCTTTCGACCTCCCCAGAGCCTCGAGCTGATGTTTTTGAAGGACTGCCCACAGTTCTTCTGACATGGTAATAGCTAAATTAGAGCCTATTACGGCCAGCGTGCAGCTGGAATTGCTTCTCCATAGATCCATTCTTTTTTCTTTATCAATTATGAGCTGCAGCTGCTGTTTTAACCTCCAGTCACACAGAATAACAGGACCTGCTGCACCTCTGCACAGCCCCCTTTCACTTTGACCACTTTGAAGAACGCTGTGGCATTGGCCAAATTGGTCATCTCCACATTTGCCCTCCTGGGACAACAAAATTCCGTGCATGGACGCCAACACAACTCTCCTTGTCAGTTCTTTGTTCAAATCCTTCCTCTGTGTTGCCGGAGCCCTTTCATTTCGTGATAGCTCAGTTGCTCCATGATCCTTTGGTGAGGAATCTCCTCACAAGAGTTTTGGGAATCTCAGAACGTGTTTGATGGTTGGATCACCCTGTTCCACCTGCTTGGCAACTCCTTCGAAGGATTTGGATGTGCCTGTGAGTCCCAGCTTTTCCTCAAAGCTGTCACTGGATGAGAAGTGGCTCCTCTGGGTCCTCACAGCCATTCCCTACTCCCAGGGCAAGCTGGGATTTTGTGTCCAGCTGGATCCAGAGGAATTCTGCTGCCCACCAGGCACACAAAGCCATCCTGGACTCCCAAACAGCTTCAGTTTGAGTGGCCAAAAGCTAGGACCCAGGGGAAGAAAGCAGAAGAGACACCCAACATCATCCTCATCATCATCATCCCAGGTTCTTGCATCAGGAATTAATTTTTCCTGGATTAAAGAATGAAGCCACCAGAGCCTGAATATGCTCACTTGTCTGCCCACATCATAAAATTATAAAGTAAATGATGAAAAAATCACAGGCCACAGGAAAAGTGTTCTGATTCTTGTGAGCTGCACATCAAAGGACCCTTCAGAAGAAAATGGAAGGGACTGCAAATGCAGAAACCCCTCTCCACCTCTGTGTTCTGGGGCTTCCCAGGACACCTTCCTGCTTAAAGCAATCTGTCCCTTGGGGAAAAAAAAAACACCTCATAGTGGTAGCAATAGTTCAGTGATGGAAAATCCATGACAAGGATGGGGAGTGGATTGCTCTGTTCAACAGGATAAGAGGAAACGGCCTCAGGTGGCACCAGGGGAGGTTTCGATTGAATATTAGGAAAAACGTCTTCACTGAAAGGGGTGTCCAGCCCTGGCACAGCTGCCCAGGGCAGTGGTGGAGCCACCAACCCTGGAAATGTTAAAAAAGACATAGATGTGGTGCCTGGGGAAGAAGTTTAGTGGTGGCCTTGGCAGTGCTGAATTAACAGTTGGACTCGATGATCTCAGAGGGCTTTTCCAACCTCAATGATTCTGTGATTCTATTGTTAAGATACAACAATAAAGTACTTTTGTGCCGTTTGTAGTAACTTTGGACTGAAATGGGGATAGTTTTGACTCCTGGCCCCCAGGGAACATTTGGTTGATAGGCAGAAGAACTTAAAACCTCAGAGCTCCTGTGGATACTCCCATCCCTACAAATTGCAGCCAGACCATCCTTCATCCCCCTCTGTTCAGGTATTTTGAGCAGCCTGAGGGACTGACCACACTGTCCTGGTTTGTGCCCTTCTCCTTGAATCCACAATAGCTACCTTTAAAAACACAATTTTCATTGCCAGGCTTTTTTTCTTTAAATAATTCTATTTCATAAGTGTCCCTTGGCAGTTTTGGGGCCACGTTAGGACCAGCAAAAGGATGCAAGACCTCGTGAGAGGATGACAGAGCTTTTCCAGTGCAAGTGTCAGGCTCCCATTGCAGTCACTGGGGCGTGGTTTGAGGTGGGAGCAGGGGGATACCAGGGGATATCCTGGGATATCTAAAAGAGAATTAAATGAAAGCAACTGCCTTAGAGCCAAGTGGCTCCCTGTGAGCTAAAGCCCTTCAGCTTGATTTCAGTTCATGGGGAGGAGTAAACACACGCACAGGGCTTGGTCTCGTTTTAACACGGATGCTTAAAATCATCTCAGGGACTCCCAGCACCAGGGTTTTTTTCTCCCTGTTGGTGGAAAGATGGTTCTGTAGATGCTGATGGTTATAAAACAGACATTTGTGAAATGGCTGGAAAAACCCCACCCAGGTTTGCACAACAACTGCTGCTTTTGCTCCAGCTCTGTGGGGTGAGAGCCCTGAGCATCCCAGAGGCTGTAAAGGGGATTTTCAGAGATGGGACAAGGGGGAATGGCTTTAACCTGACAGAGAGCAAGGTTAGATGGGATATTGGGAAGAAATTCTTCCCTGTGAAGGTGGTGAAGCCCTGGCAGAGGTTTCCCAGAGAAGCTGTGGCTGCCCCTGGATCCCTGGAAGTGTCCAAGGCCAGGCTGGACAGGGCTTGGAGCAACTTGGGATAGTGGAAGGTTGGAACCAGACGAGCTTTAAGGTCCCTTTGAACCCCAACCATCGTGTGATTTATGGCCAAAATCCACTCCTGCTGCAGGCTGTGGGAGCAGGTGGATACCTGCAGCCTGGGACTCCCCCAAGCTGGAACCACCCCGCTGCTCTTGGGGGTCACACAACGATTCCTTCCCCTGGAATCAGAGCAGGGCCTGGCCCCCCTTCATGTGCTGCTGAACTGTGGGTGACCTGTGACTCCAGCTGAACACACTTTGTCCTAATCACAACATCAGAGCTCCCCCCACAGCCCCTCTGAACTATAATTGGGCCATTTACTGAATTTTGCCTGGGCAGGGAAGGCACTGAAGGAGGCATTTGCTTTGTGAGCCCCTTATACTCTAATTATTGTTCAAGTTACCATTGCATCAGAGCCTAACAAAAGATGCTTAAGAAAGCAAGGAATGAGACATCAATTGTGGTTCATGGGGTCATGGAAGAAATGTAGCACACAAAAAAATAATACATAGGCCATCTCCAGTGTCTGTTCTTTAGCACTTGTACCCCCTGAACATCCATTAATGTTAATGTTTATGACTAAACAGAACTATAAGTCAATTACAGCTCCTGGTAGTGTTAATTCCCAGCCAATCCATATATTTGTCTGCAGAACTGCCAGGGAATTGGGATAGAATAGATTTTTCTTTTTAAGGGAATGGATTCTTTTTTTTTTTTAAAGTACAAATAGTTGGGAGCTCTGCTATTCCATCTCCTTGAGTTATTAGAGGAATATGGTCAGTTATCCATAAATTAGGCTGGTCTGGTATGAGGGCAGCTGGTGAAATGTCTGAGCTTTTAAATTCGTGGCCTTTCTATTCACTGAATGGCCTCAAGCTGCACCAGGGGAGGTTCAGGTTGGGCATCAGGAAGAATTTCTTCCACTATCCCAGGCTGCTCCAATCCCCATCCAGCCTGGCCTTGGACACTTCCAGGGATGGGGCAGCCACAGCTTCACCTGTGCCAGGGCCTCACCACCCTCACGGGGAAGAATTCCTTCCTAATATCCCACCTAAATCTCTCCTCTTCTGCTTTAAAACCATTCCCCTTTGTCCTGCCACTGTCTCCCCGTGTAAAAAGTTGTTCCCTCCATCACAGCTCACAGATTTGGATCCAGATGTGGATCAGGTGGACTTACAACCTCCAGTCCAGCAACTTGCCTGCCTCAGCCTGGCTCTGGACATGAAAAGACATATCCTGATCCTCAGAAAATCCCAGGAAAAGTAAATGTAAGGCTTTTATCTCCTTTGTGTCCAAAGTTCCTGGGGCCACAGCTACCAGAGCAAACTCAGCATCTCCAGGGCTTGTTCCCTGACCAGGAATCTCTGCCTTGCCTGAGCTTCTAATCCTTCCTGGCTCTCCACAGTGACTCGTGGGTGGCTCCTGATCCATGCAGGAGCTGGAGCCTGGAATTTCTCCAGGAGACAGCTGGTTGGCACAGACCAGTGCCATGCCCAGGGCTGCTCTGTCTCCATGACAGAGATGAGGATGTGAAGGATTTGGGTCTTTGGAAATCTGGCCTCACTCTCATCTGACACAAACCCTGCAATCCTTACAGACAATCACAGCCTGAGAGCCTGCACTGTTCACAGTGCAGATGGATTGTCCAGTTCTGGGACCCTCACTCCAAGAAGGACCTGGAGGGGCTGGAGCGTGTCCAGGGCAGGGAACGGAGCTGGGAAGGGGCTGGAGCCCCAGGAGAGGCTGAGGGAGCTGGGAAAGGGGCTCAGCCTGGAGAAAAGGAGGCTCAGGGGGGCCCTTGTGGCTCTGCACAAGTCCCTGACAGGAGGGGGCAGCCGGGGGGGTCGGGCTCTGCTCCCAGGGAACAGGGACAGGACAAGGGGAAACAGCCTCAAAATGCACCAGGGGAGGATTATTTTGGATATTGGGAAAAATTTCCTCACAGTAAGAGTGGTCAGGCAGGGAGGTTTGGAGTCCCCATCCCTGGAAGTGTCCAAGGAATGTCTGGATGTGGCAGTCAGGGCTCTGGGTGACAAGGTGGGGATCGGTCCCAGGTTGGACTCAGTGATCTTGGAGGGCTTTTCCAACCTAAATAATTCTGGGATTCTCTCCAGTGGTCCCTGCTGCAGAAGAAGCATCAGGTTCAGCCCTGTCCTGTCCCAGGCCATGACCATGGACAAGCCACCAGGTTTCTGACCCAGCCTAGTGAGGCCAAAAGTGCCCTCTCTGGCTTTAACCAGAAAGCCAGGAAACCATCCAGCAGCAAAACACTTCCCCTCCAGCAAACCAGCAAAATCTGGTGGCAAGTGTTGGCACTTGTTTCATCTCTGAAAAACACCCTCAGCTCTGGTTTTGTCCTATTCTCTTTATTCCAGTTTACAAGACATTGCTGCCTGGACAGGATCCCACTAAAAACAGGGAGATGCTGGATTCTGAGCATTATCACCCATGCAAAACTCGTGTGCTTCCACTGCTTGGAAAGCTCACATTCCTACTTCATTCCTCAGATGACTCTAACATTCCTGTGGATCAAAATAGCTTCTTCATCAGCTTTCTGAATCCAGGAGAATAATTTTGCTGGGAACAAATGCTCCTGCTGTTTCACCAGCATCATTCACCCACAGAACTTCAGGCTGGGCTGGGCAGTGCATTCTTTAATCATGTTAATGTTATCCTGTGGCAGGTTCCTTTTTAAGATTTTTTTTGATTGAATTTAATGGAGGTGAAATGGTTTCAGAGGCAGAGGACCTGAAAAATCATTTTGCAAAGCAAACATCCCACAGTTCTTGTACCCTCTGCCTCTTTCTCTGTCCTGGGTGCTGATTCAGTTCCTTCACTGAGTAATTCCTACAGGATGGAGCTGTCCATCCCTGTGTCTGCCCATCCAGACCCCTCCAAACACATGGACACGTCTAAGATGTGGCTGGATGTGCCTTGGAGCAACCTGGTCCAGTGGAAGATGTCCCTGCCCATGTCAGGGGGTTGGAATTGGATGAGATTTAAGGCCTTGTCCAACCCAAACCAAGAAAATCATTGCCAGAGGCTGCAGGAGAGCCCAGTCCTTGCCAGGCTCCCAGGAGTGGGGTTGGAAGTTGGATGCTATGAAAGACAAAGTGGTTTTTGGTGTGCAGACTTCGTCTGACACCAGGACAGCCATCCTGGGGGTGGAATGTGTTCTGAGGGCACAAGTCCTGAGTGAGTTTTGCCTTATTTGGGTCTTTGTGTCAGCTCAAATTCTTTATAATTTAGCTTGGAAAGTCCCTCATTCTCTGTCACCAACCCACTGCCACAAGATGTGACTCGTTCTGACAGAACAACCAGGCACATTTGGGTCAGAGCCAAGACCTCACCTGAGAAATGTTTTTAATATTTAAATTAAAAAGTCCCAGATTAAACTTCCCTCCCAATTCTTTTGCCTTGAACCTCCTGGACAACCATTCCTGTCTCCTCTCAGGCTGTAACCTGGCTGTGAAGCAGACCAGGAATGCTGGTCTCTTTACCTGGTGGCAGCCTCCTCCTCCTCCTCCTCCTTCTCCTTGCTCCATCTCAGCACACATCCCACTCCCCACGAGGTGTGGGACGTGCTCCAGGCATTTCTCCCTGCTGATGAGCTTCATCCGTGTTTTCTGCAGCACAGGGGATGCTGCAGCAAGTGAGAAGAGAAGGATCAACAAAGCTGCAGAGCAGCTGGAGGCTTCCCTTGGGAAGGATCTCCTCTGGATTTCCAAAGCATCTCAGGGCAATGGGGTCTCTGGGGAGAACCACAGGGTTTTGGGGTCACTGGGGGTTTACAGGGGATCCTTAAGTGTTGGCAATGATGGGTTTGTGCTCCTGAGTTTATCACAGGATCCCAGAATGGTTTGTTTTGGAAGGGACCTTAAAACTCACCCTTAAATCTCATCCAGTGCCACCCCCTGCCATGGGCAGGGACACCTTCCACTATCCCAGGTTGCTCCAAGCCCCATCCAGCCTGGCCTTGGACACTTCCAGGGATGCCAGACTGCTGGGAAACCCCCAAAGGGATGGATTATCCTGCTGGTGGTCTTGTAATGACCTGAGATGAGCTGCACTGCACACCTGGGGTTTCTCACTCATGGTTTTTGGGAGCTCAGTCTGAGGGGCTCTTCATGGGATCCTTGCAAGCTCCTGCAGATCAAAGTCCACTGAGCTTTCCCCAGAATTACAGACTTAGAATTACAGAATCATGGAATAATTTACATTGGAAACGACCTTTAAGATCATCCAGTCCAACCATCCCCCAGCAGTGCCAAGGCCAGCACTGCCCCATGTCCCCAAGTGCCACATCCACAGGGCTTTTCAATCCCTCCAGGGATGGGGACTCCACCACTGCCCTGGGCAGCTGTTCCAATGCCCAGCAACTCCTCCAGGGAAGAATTTTTTTCCTAATATCCACTCTAAACATTGCTCTCCCTGGGGAGGGCTGCAAGGCCACATCTCACCCAGGGGACCAGCTGTATCTTCACAAAGTGGCTCTTGGGATGGCAGCACACAAAGGAAATATCTGCTTTAGTCTTCCCTTGGGATGGGAATACAGAAATCACAGCTGGCAGCTGCAAGTGACAAAAAGACTGAAAATGTGCTGGGCTGCTTGGGAACCCCACTGATCTCACCCACGTTTCTCTCCAAAGTGAGCCTGAGCCTGAAGGATAAGGCTGAGATCTCCAGATCATCTGAAACTCACCCCTATTTCACTGTGCTAAATCCTCCCAGAACCTCCAGGAAACTGTGACTCAGTGCAAGATCTAAATGATGGAAAGTTGTCACGTCCCTTTTCCAGCTAAGATGGAAGTGCCCAAAGATGAAAATGCTTTGGTGTAGGAATCTCCAGGGAGGTGGAGCCCCTCTGCCCTGGAGCCAGCTGGGAGAGCTGGGGGTGTTCACCTGGAGAAGAAAAGGTTCTGGAAAGACTTTGGAGCCTTTTCCAGAGCCTAAAGGGGCTCCAGGAGAGCTGGAGAGGGACTGGGGACAAGGGATGGAGGGACAGGACACAGGGAATGGCTTCCCACTGCCAGAGGGCAGGGATAGATGGGATACTGGGAAGGAATTGTGCCCTATGAGGTGGGGAGGCCCTGGCACAGGGTGCCCAGAGAAGCTGTGGCTGCCCCTGGATCCCTGGAAGTGTCCAAGAGCAGGCTGGACATTGGGGCTTGGAGCACCCTGGGATAGTGGAAGGTGTCCCTGCCCATGGCAGGGGGTGGGACTGGATGATCTTTAAGGTCCCTCCAACCCAAACCATTCCATGATCCTGTACCTTCTGGCTTTGCCCATTTCACACCATCACATCCCCCCTCTCACCACCCTCAGCTTCTTCTGTTTTTTTCGTGAAGCCTCTCCCAGACAGAGGGTGGGGGGTGCCAGGGCTGAGCACATTGACACCAATTTTTGGAAGCTGAATCCATGTCAGCTGAGCCCACACAGCAGCACGAGGCCGATCCCCGGAGCTGCTCCAAGGATTTTGCACAGAGGAGCTCAAGAGAAATCCTGCAGAGGGACTCTGCAGCAGCCACTCTGTTCTAGGAACACATCACCTCGGTGGAATGGGAGAGTTTCACAGCTGTAACAGGGTTGTGTGGTACTGTTGTGTGAGGAAAATGAAGCCTAGGAAGGCAAACGCAGACTTTCATGGAAAAAACAGCAACACTTTGGAGCAGAAAAGCAAGGATTAAATGGGATATTCACTTACTGCATCCTGGGAAGGAGCTCTCAAGCTCCTAAGCACCCCCTGCCCTCCCAGTCCTGATGAATTTTTTCCAATAATGAAACAGCTCATTGGCTATATAGTGACATTTGTTCCAGACAGACAGTATGGGTCACAATCAGTGCTGGAACTGCTTTCATTAGGGCCTAAACGAGATCAATTAACAACAGCAGTCTGCAGTTCTAAATGAGTGAAGGGAGGAGTGCCCAGAACCAATGAGTCAATCCAGCTCATGGAGGCATTAAACCAAAGACAGCCCCAGACCTTCATTTCCCTTAGTCCAGACCAGTTTAGACCCAGCCTAACTGGGTGATTCATAGAATATCCCAAGCTGGAAGTCATCCACAAGGACCCCACAAGGTGAGAAGTTCTCAAGANCCAAGCTGGAAGTCATCCACAAGGTGAGAAGTTCTCAGGACTGGGCTGGATGGAGCTCTGAGCAACCTGGGATAGTGGAAGGTGTTCCTGCCCATGGCAGGGGGTTGGAATGAGAAGACCTTTAAGGTCCCTTCCAACCCTAACAATTCCATGATTCTGTGCTAATTTACCCACCAGGGTGGAGCTTGTCTTAATCTGGGTGCCAAAAAGAGATCCAAAGTTTGGAGGTGGAGCCAAAATAGGTCCCAAATTTTGCTCTGGGGGTCTGTGGGCAACTGGTTCTTGCCCTGAACAGGGAACTGGTGGATGTGCAGAGCCTGAGGGGGTGTGGATGAGTTAACCAGGGAGATTGGTTATAGGAAACTCCCTGGTTTCACAGGGGAGTGAAAGTTTGTCTGGGAAACCTCTCCTGGGAGACAACATCCAATTTAAATGGATAAAGCCCATCTTCCATTAGCAATTGCATCCCTGCCAGCACCTCACCTGCACTTGTGTTCTCCCAGCCAGCAGCCCAGCAGTGCTGCCACATCTCCATGTCACACATGAAGGGCAGGCAGATGGGAATTTTCTCCATGCTGAACTCGATGGGGTTGCTGAGCAGGATCAGGGCAATGTCATTTTGCAGGCTGGTTCTGTTGAATTCCTCGTGCAGGATCAGGCTGTCCGGGCTGTGCTCTTCCAAGGGGAGGCTGAGGTCAACTCCCCCCACTGCCACCATCAGATCTGCTGGCCTTAAAAACAAAACAGGACATGGTTAACGAGGGATTTGGGTTACAAAGGTTGGTTCCTCTTCCCCCAGAGCAGGGCAGGGTGATGGCTGAGGCAGCTCAGCTACAAACACCCAAGGAATTTATCCTCACTCCTAGGCAAGGATGATTTCCAGGGCAGAGAGGTGCAGAGGTAGAACGTGAATGCAGCCAAGTTATAAATAACCCAGTCCCTACCAAACAGCTGGAATGGGCTGGATCTTTTGGATCTCTGAGCCCTGGGCTGGCTGCTCAGACCCTGCTGTCCCCAGCCAGCTGCTCCAGGCTGTGCTGCCACAGGTCATTTGTCACCGAGCAGTCTCGGCTCTCAGACCTGCCACAGTTTGGAGGGGGCTCACAGAGGGCTGGACTCTGCCCCTGGGCACTGCATGGAGTTGATTTATCCAGAACTCAGTGGTTTAAAATCAGAGTCTTCATGAGGTGGAGGTGTTTGCTGTGTGAAAGCAAAGGTAATTTGGGGGTTAGACTGAGCTAGAATGGAATGGTCACCTTTTACAAGGTACTGGAGCAGGTGTCGGTGAACCAGAAATGCCTGGGGCCATCAGAACAGCATCAGAGGCATTTACCCACCACTGCTCAGGCTGCCCCTCAAAGTATTTCCCTTCTGCTTCTCCTGGTTATGCAGATCCACGCACATTTCTGCGTTCAAAAATGGGCCTGATTCCCCCAAAGGAGACAATCCCCATTTTCAGGGCTCAGCCACACAAATGTGGCTCGTGACCCCGAGGAGATGCACATCCTGCACCACACCAGGAGGAATGTCACCCCCACACTGTGCCTGGGCTGCCCTCCCTCCCCTGGGCACTCACAGCTCTTCTGCAAAGCAGTGGGCTGCAGTTAAAATCCACAGAGCGCTGATGATGGTGCCCCCACAGATGTGCTTCCCGTGGCTCTGGATGCTCACGTGCCATGGAAATTCCCCGGGCCTGACGTGTGTCCCTGTGCCAACCCTCTTGCCAGTCTTCTGGAAGGACTCGTAGGATGGTCGGAGGCCACACCCTGGGTACAGAAAGGGACGTGTTGGACACACCCAGCAGTGTCACAGCCTGTGCTGTGCAGGGCAGAGCAGGACATCCTCAAACGCTGAGATAGAAACAACCAGAGAGTCACTGAAACACAGAATCACAGAGTGCTTGGGGCTGGAAGGGATTTTAAAATAATTTTTCCCACTCCAACTTCCACAAGCCCACTATCCCAGGTTGCTCCAAGCCCTGTCCAACTTGGCCTTGGGCACTGACAGGGACCCAGGGGCAGCCACAGCTGCTCTGGGCACCCTGTGCCAGGGCCTCACCACCCTGACAGGGAACAATTCCTTCTCAATATCCCATCTATCCCTGCCCTCTGGCAGTGGGAAGCCATTCCCTGTGTCCTGTCCCTCCAGCCCTTGTCCCCAGTCCCTCTCCAGCTCTCCTGGAGCCCCTTTAGGCCCTGGAAGGGGCTCTGAGCTCTCCCTGGATCCTTCTCTTCTCCAGGTGAGCACCCCCAGCTCTCCCAGCCTGGCTCCAGAGCAGAGGGGCTCCAGCCCTGGAGCATCTCCGTGGCCTCCTCTGGACTCTCTCCAGCAGCTCCACGTCCTCCTGCTGTTGGCCCCAGGGCTGGGGCAGCTCTGCAGGTGGGCTCTCAGCAGAGTAAAGGGTGAGAATGCCCTCCCTGGATCTGTTATTGGATCTCTCCCAAAGCCCCCTGACATCCCTGTCACCTCCCAAACCTAAACTCCACCAAGCATTGCCCAGGTATTTGGGGTGGGAGGGACCATTGACCATTTCCCACGGGCAGGTGGGTTAAAATCCTTGTTTGGGGAGTGGAAAGTGCATCAGGCTGTGGCACAGGCCACACCTTTATGCCCTCAGCAGAAGGAATAAGCCTGTCACCTTTTCACTTACCCACACGGGAATATCCTGCAGCTCCTCGGCGCTGAGAACGCTGAGAAACAAAACCTGCCTGGACACTGCTGGTCAGGCAAGCTAAACAGGAGAGGGCAAGGAGCAGCATCTCAGTCCATCCTGGACCAACACTCCCCCACAGCTCTCGGAGCAGAGATGCCTCTGCAGAAGGCTCAGGACATCCCCAGCATTCCATGTCAACACAACCCCGGGTGACATCACAGCACCCGCTCGTTCCTGTTGCTGCAGCAGTTGGATGCTCCTTCCTGAGGCAAAAGGTTCACTGAGGGAAAGCTCAGGGACTTCCAAAAGGTTTGTGATTTCCTTTAGCTCGGATGGGACAGGGCAGAAGTGAAATTCCTGTCTGTATCCCGGGCTAACCTCACACAATTTGCTGAGGGTGGATTTCATGAGCTGGGTGCTGTAGATCTTGCTGCATCTTGAACCACCTTTGAGGATCTCAGGAGCTGGTCCTGCATCAGCTTTCAAGTTCAGCTCTGAAGCTTATCAGGATTTCCTGTTATTTTCTTATTTCCTGTTAATTTTCTCTCCAGTTAGACCATGCCTGGGGTATTGACTTGAGTGTGCTTAAACAGGGCCAGGGGAGTTGCCCCATCCCTGGAAGTGTCCCAGGCCAGGCTGGACAGGGCTTGGAGCAGCCTGGGATAGTGGAAGGTGTCCCTGCCCATGGCAGGGGGTGGCACTGGATGAGCTTCAAGGTCCCTTCCCACCCAAACCGTCCTGGCATTCTGTGTTTGTAGCAGAAAGCAGCTCTGTCAAAGGCAAATTTTCAAAAAATGCCAAATCAAAACTATCAGATCAAAATGAAAATCAAATCAAATATGTCAGTAAATAATTCTGTGGTGGCAAAATATTTTGGTGCGGGCCAGTTGTAGCATCCATGGACCCATGATGTTGATTTTCAGACCAACACCTCATTTCCATCAGGGCAGGACTTAAAAAACCCTCAGCCAGGCTCAGACTTGGGCATATCTATAATAACTGCTTTTCCCAAGGACTTTCCAGCTTGTTTCAAAGCAATAACTCCAGCACAGAGTAGGAGGGGAGGGAGAGGAAAGGAAGGGAACCAAGAGACATTTTATGAGTCCCCAGATGATTCAGCATCTGAAATGCTTTGCCTTGGAGCACATCAGGAGTTATCCCACCGGAGTCTGGATTTTAGGGAGGTTCACAGTGCAGAGGATGAGGGTAAAACTTTATTTCCCTCTCTTCTTTGCTTCTCTGTCACCCCATGCCGTGGAAATGAGACACAAGTGCTGGTTTCCTTGGCAGTGAGCACTGGAACAACTCCATGGCAGGACAGGTTAAGGACAGGATCAGTTACCACAGCAACGAAAATCCCGAGTGCGGTGCGGGCACATTTTGGGGCATCTCCAGAAAGAGCCTAACGGGGCAATCCCACCTGAGGCAGCTCCTGCAAGCCTGGCCCAGGTGTAAATCTGCCAAAAGGACAGGTTTAATCTGGATTTTGAGACTGGGCTGAACTCAGCATCAGCTGAGGAGCAAGGGAAGATGGGGAGCTGATTTTTCTGGCACAGATTTACTGCCCGTCTTTGGAAACAGCGGGCAGGGCTGCAGCACTGGATTTGCAGTCCCAAACACTGACTTTGTGGGGCACAATTTCGGTCTCTCCAAGCTTGGAGCACAATCTGAGCTGCTGGGTAGGTACAGGAGATGTTCAGGGAGCTGGTTTGGGCTTTTCTGAGCTTTAAAGCTGAGCTGGTGAGCAGGAAACATCAAGCCAAGCCATGGAGAAGGAGGTGCTGTGGATTTGTGTCTCGGGGTTCCACCACCTGTCCCTCAAAACCAGCTCACTCCTTGAGCTCTGGACCCATAGGATCCCATTTCCATATGGGATAAACCATGCATCCCTGCATCCTTTGTCTGCAGCTTTGAGTCTGCACTCTGAGAACCCCATCAATAAATCCAAAATTGATTTTCTCTCCTCCTGGCTGTCCAGCTCTTTTGGCTGCACATTCACAGGAGACTGCCCCAAGTTATGTTTGCCACGAGTCTGCTCTTGGTGGGGGCTCCCCAAGTCATTAAAGTACAAATAATTAATCATAGGGATAATTCTACTCCTCTGTACTGTCATGCCTGATGATACAGATTTAAAAGCCCTGGTGTTTAATTAGCAAACTGCAGCGTTTTATCATATTTGATAATTTTTTTAGATCTACCCAGATATCTACTTGGAACACATCACAGAGAACATTGTTCTTTTCTTGTTTTGTAATTTATTGCAGAGCAGGAAACAAAAACCAATTTCTTTTTGTGTTTATTCACTTCTTGGAACTGTTCAAAAGAAGCATCACATTACAATTTGACTTTTTCTGGCTAAAATAATTTCGGAAAATAGGCACTACAGGTGGTACTAAATGCTGTGAAAGCAGAGCTGCGGTAGGAGAATCACTGATGTGATCAATTCATCATTCCCAAAGACTCCAAATTCCAGGGCTGTGACAGGTGAAGAGTCCAACCACATCTCCAGAAGTTAAAGCTCTGGGAACATCAGCAGATTAATTAACCCAAGAAAATCAGCAAGTCCAAAGGCATGGGAAATGCAAAGCAGGTATGAGTGCAAACCACCTCCTAATTCACCCTTTTAACAGCATTTCGAGCCAAACTCTTGGAAGTTTGGATCTCTTTCCACATCTCCAGAAGCCAAGGAAAACCCCGGGAGCTGCACAGAGCACGAAGCCGTGATGGGAGCATTCCTGCCTCTGCTTTGACTTTTGATGTCAACAAACACAAAACTGTCACGATGATACAAAGCAGATTCCCAAATCTTTCTCCGTGGATCCTGAGGGAGCATCCACCGGGGTTCCGGTCTTTTTCCAAGCTTCCCAAGGAAGAGGAGGTGGTGGAGCAAGCCCAGGCTATTTTCTGATGCCCGTGGGGCAGGAAAGCCCCGTTCCTCCCAGGCCGCAGTACCCACCAGGATTCTTGCTGAGGTACTGCTGGTGATATTCCTCGGCAAAATAAAACTCGGGAGCCTCCCGGATTTCCGTCGTGATGGGGCCAAAACCTCCCTCCGTCAGCACCTGCCAGCAGAGACATGGAAAGCCATTAGTGGTTTGCTGGCTTCCCTGTGGGAATGACGTTGGGATTCCTCCCAGAAGGAGCCACTGGATCAGTGCATGGATCATTCCCAGCTCATCCCTGAAAGCCTTTCAGCCCCGCTCTCGTGGTGGTTTGCTTGGAGATGTGGGCATGGAGAGGGAGTGAAACATCCCCTTTTAATGGCTCATTTGTTTAATTTGCCCACGGCCACAATTTCATTCTCTTTATTAACTCAGCGGGGTGGTGCCATCAATGAAAGTGGAAAACAAAGGGAGAGCACACTTGGATCCACCCTGGGAAGCTGCAGTGTCCAGGAACCTCCCCTGGAAACTGTCTCAGCTTCAAAATCCACCCCCAATGTCCTTGTTCAAGTAGGATTTCTGGGTAAAATTTCAGCCCCAAGGATGTCCTTGGGAAATCAGAGCATTTGGGCTTTTTTTTTTTTTTTCCCACAGTCACTGCAAACTCATTCTTCAAAGAGAAAAGTTCTTGACCAGAAAGTTTTAAGGCAAATTATGGCTCATTTCAGAAAGATTTGCCAATACGTGGACCAGGAGCAATAATCACTTGGCAGGAAGAGAAGATGGAATGTGGGTGGGGATTTTAAATTAGACTTTAATTGCTTTCTGATATCCCCCTAACTGAATTTGAAACTCCTGAGAGGTTTCTGACAGAGGGAATTTCTTTTTAAGATGAATTGCTGTGACATTTTCCCTCCTGCATTGTCCTTTTCTAAGGAAACTGGTAAACACCAACATTTTGGAGCCAATTCTCTTCTCAGTGGGGACATAACTTGTGCTCTGAAGTCTGTGCTAAAACCTGGTAAGTGCTTTAATTAATGTCAGACTCCTGTTGCAAAGTGTGTTTGTAAATACTGGATGTAGATAGAATTGATTGAAGGGTCAGCATTTAGGATTCCCAGACAAATAAGTGTTACCTCATCACACTAATAAATAAATAACCCAAGTACAGGGAAATCATCACATGGAATCACAAAAATCTGCTTTGTCATCAAGTCCATCTTCCTTCATCATAACAGAATGAATGACAGCAGCCTTGATCCCAAAAAAGCATTGGTTATGGAAGATCTTTGGAGATGGAGATCCTCATTCCATATTTTCCCTCCTGTTAGAGAGTCCCTCCTAAGCCTGGCCCAGTTAAACCCAATACATTCATTTAAACCCAGTATTGTGGCTTTGCTGCTCGTGGCCATGGAAAGGAAATCATTCCCTTCCTCTTTCATCTCCTACATGGCTGGGGAGAGGCAAGGACAACATGTAAGGGAATTACATGGACTTAAACAACAGGCGATTATTTGGGACAAAAAGTCTTCAAATTTCCCCCACCAGGGTTTCCCAGATCCTGCCCCAGCACAGCCAAGCCCTGCCCACAGCCTGACAGCAGCTGCTGGGCTTTGGAGAGCTTTAATCTGATTTATTCCCATAATTTCACTGTCTGGAGGACACGTTCTGCTGTGTTCAGTCTTCGGTCAGGAATGAAGTAATAAGATGGACACAAAATCCATGATTAACCTGTCTGGAGAGCCCTGAGTTCCCAACCCTGCACTGGAATTTTCAGCACATCTTAGGATGGTGTTGACTCGTTAATTCCCTGTTTTCCCACACAAAGAATTGGGATCACAAGCCAAATTTCACAGGAATTATTTCCCCATGTAAAATCACCAACCAACTTTTTCCATCTTTGGGACAGGCTTTTTCCCAAGGGAATCAGGTTATTCACCCGTCAGACGTGTGAGAGGAGAAGATAAAACATGTGAAGGTTTGTACCTCAACACGTCAACAGCACCCAGCACAAAGAGGTGTCAACACAGCTGCTTTTACAAAGCACTTTTTCACTTTCTAACCTTAGAAAAAAACACTTTGGGATGATCTTCACTGCCAAAAGACAGCACAAACTCTGCCATCGTGGGCATTACTCATTTACCTGCTGCTGTAAATGCAGGCAAAATTGGCCTCCCCCCCTTCCCTGAGTCATGAGGATGCTGCTGGAGGGGGAGAGATTTTTCCACCGTGCAAAACAGTGTTTGCTACAGATTTTTAACCTGGGACTTTTCCATCATTGGCCTCACTTTGTCAGTTAGGAAATCCATTCCGTTCAACAAGGCACCACAAGAGGGCATAAACATCATTTATCCCTTCCCAGTCCATTAAAACCTGAATAAAGCAGAATCCAAGATGAGTCCTTATATTGCACTTTGGTCCTGTTGTCAGCAGCAGTGGGAACCCCAGGCTCTGACACTCTGCCAAATCCCACTTTGGATGTTTGGATTTTAAAGGGGAAAATATTTTCCTGGCACTGACAGTGTTGATGTGAAGATAAAAACATCACTGGAAAGAAGTTCAGGATGTGCTGGCTCTGGCAGGTGTAAATCAGCCCACTCTGGATTGATTTCCTGCCACTGAGGCTGACATAATTTGATTATAATCCTGTTCTAGAAGAATTTTTAGTCCTTGCTGTCTCAAAATTCCTGAGCCATCCACGGGACCTCTCATTTCCATGCTGCAATTAACCCTTGGGATCTTTAAATCAGTGCAGGAAATTTTTAAGGAACTGTGGAATAATTTTTTCCTCCAATATTCCACTGCAATTCAAAGAGAATTTATTCCTGCCGAGCATATCTGTGGCTTTAGTCACAGGAGAGATCAAAGCCCTCTAAGATCATCGACTCCAGTTGTTAACCCAGCGCTGCCAAGTCACTACAAGATCACAGAGATCCTTTAACTGATTATAATCCAGTCCAAAAATCCCATCAGATTCCACCAGCAGGGAGCCAGAACAAACCAGAACCCAAATCTCACCCAGCTCCAGAGGGCAGAGAGGACATGGCCAGCTTGGGACACTGAGAGAGATGCTGGAGTGGGAACAAGGAATCACAGAATCATTAAGGCTGGAAAAGACCTCCAGGATCATGGATGCGTCAAAGCCAGCACCGGGAACCTCAGCACTACAAGTTTTTCAGCCAGCCTGCACTTCCAGCACGTAGAAGATGTGCTTGATGATTTTCTTAATTTCTTACAGACCGTCAAAGTTTATTTCCTGTTGTTTGCTTTAAACTTCTGCCTGACCATTGATGAGCAGAGCTGTCATCACATCCTCTGGCACAAAACACTGGATCACGGAAATTATTTGGTGTTGGAAGGGACCTTAAAACTCATCCAGTGCCACCCCCTGCCGTGGGCAGGGACACCTTCCACTAGTCCAGGCTGCTCCAAGCCCTGTCCAACCTGGCCTTGGACAGTTCCAGGGATCCAGGGGCAGCCACAGCTTCTCTGGGCACCCTGTGCCAGGGCCTCCCCACCCTCACAGGGGAAAATTTCTTCCTAACATCCAATCCAAACCCACCTTCTTTCAGTTTGAAACCATTCCTCCTTGTCCTCCCACTCCAGGCCCTTGTAAATAGTCCCCCTACATTTCCTATAGGCTCTTTTCAGCACTGGAAGTCCCAAAGATCATCCCAAAGTCCTCTCTTCTCCGGGCTGAACAACCCCAATTCTCTCAGCCTTTTCTCACAGCAGAGCTGTGATCATCCTTGTGGCCTCCTAATACAACTCCTTCTCCCCTCTCTCCACAGCAATCTGGATTTTACACCTTAATCCTGCCCATTCACGTCTTCATCCAGACCCACAGCCTTCCACTCCCAATCCATAACCCAGAGCAGCCTTCTCACCCTTCCCTGCATCTCTCCCAGCTCTCCTTCCCCGCTGCAGTCACCGGGGTGACTGGAATTCCACTGTGCTCAAGAGCCCCACGGGTTTATTCAGCCCTGTACTTACATTTCCTCTTTCATTCCCCGGCTCTTTCCCAGCAATTCTTTGCATTCCACTTGCCTTCCTGACCTCTGCCGAGCACGGAGCAGATGTTCCCAAAGCACCATCTGCAATGACGCCAGAACCTCTTTTCCCGGGCTAATTTAAACCTTTTCATTGTGTCTGCACTCGACTTTTATTGACATGGTATTTCAGCAGCTATTTTCTGTGCCCACACATTTGGTATTGTCAGATTCTTCTGCAACTTTTTTGTAGCTGTGTCTACTTGGGCTCACCTGGAATAACTCCGAAGCCTCAGCGGATTTTGGTGCCTCACTGTCGCCTGTCTCCCCTTTCTCATCCCTTTTGTGAGGATATTGAACTGCACAGCTTCCCAAGACAGGTTAATCTCTCTTCACTGCAAAAACTGCACAGTTATTTGTACCTTTTATTTCCTCTTTATAACCAGTTCTTCACTCAGAAGAGCAACTTTCCCCTTATTTCACACCTGGCACCTTGTTACGCACCCGCTCTCCTCAAAAAAACCTGTATTATGTGTGCAAGACATGAGTCTCCTCGTGCTAAAGTCATTATGAACTTGACAAAAAGGCTTTAAAATTGGTTTTGCTAAATGAAACCTTTTAATTTTCTGAGCAGAGGCATTAGTAAAGCAGGGGAGTATTAATTGGCTTCAAGCATTTTGTGGCTTTTAATAAAAACGGCATCATCCTGTGTTTGATTCAATAGACACTTCATAAACCAGCTTATACCAACATCCATCCTCTTTGTCTCGTGTCCCAGTGAGCTGCACGAAGCTGCTGCATTTCTAAAACCTCCTTGAAAAATCACTGATGTTGGAAACACCACAGAGCATCCTGACACGTGTGACAGCTTCTGTACCATCACCCACCCCTGATGTCAAACTCTAACAAAAATCTCACCACATAAAATCTGCTGGGTTCTCCCTCCATTGCAGTGTCTACTCAAAATTTCACACCACCAGCAGCAATCCTGAATTCCAGCTCTTTTTCCAATAGTTCTAAGAATTAGAGGAGTTTCACTACGGAGGAGAAGACCTGCAGGAATTATTTCCATGAACTCTGTAGGATGGGAGGATGTGGACATCCTAGACATTTGATTCCTGGGATATTTTTAATTGGAAAACAACTTAACTGACTTTGCCAGGTTTGTGGATTAGTTGCTGGCATGTTTGGGAGCAGAAATTCAGCCCTACAGGCTCACTTGATCCAGAGGAACAAACTTTGCTCCAGAGGAATGAGCAATTACCAATGTTTTATTTTCTCCTTCATTTATTTTCTCCTTCCCTTCCCTCTCCTCGCTGGCAGTTCAGCCCACTCTGCTGTGTCATCGATGAGATATGATTTGAAATTGTTTCCTCTGTGCTGCCTTCAGTTGGCTGGGGCAGCTCAGTTTGTCACACGGGGTCCAGTCTCCTCTGTGTCACTTACTGATGTTGGCTTTTCCAAATTAATTGATGCCAGCAACCTCTACAAGCCCTGGAACGGGCTGAAATCCTGATTATCTGGTAAAATCTGCATTCTCAGCCTGTAGGTGACCTGCTTTTGGAAATCATGTGTTTATGACAGGAAGGAGGGCTCTGCCAAGGGAAATGTGGGAGAGGTGGCTGGCCAGTGCTGAAGTCCAGCCCCAGCCACCACATGGACTGGGACCAGATATCCACATTCCCCTGTTTGCAGCAACCTCTGCCCAGTGGATTCCATGGTATTGATGGATTTGATAGGAGGTGATGCTGGAATTGATTAGCAAATGCTTTTCACAGGGCTGTGGAGTGCTGCATAATTAGCTAATGCTCACACAGGGTTTGGAGTGCTGTGTAATTCCTGAGTATTAATAATATCCGTGCAGGGAAGCTGTCTGGCCTCAGAACTGTCCTTGCAGAGTGCCTCTGGCAAATGGGGCAAGATCAAAACTGGGAGTGATGGAATCATGGGGGCAAAAATTCTTCATCTTTCACAGAATGGGCACATGGATCAAAGGGCAGAAATGGTGAAATCCACGGACTCTACAATGGGAGAGAAAAGAACCTGCTGTGGGACTAAATCTGAAGACAAAAAAGTCACAGAATCATGGAATGTTTTGGGTTGGAAGGGACCTTTAAGACCATACAGACCATGGGCAGGGACACCTTCCACTATCCCAGGTGGCTCCAAGCCCCATCCAGCCTGGCCTTGGACACTTCCAGGGATCCAGGGGCAGCCACAGCTTCTCTGGGCACCCTG